>JAOTRH010484066.1:0-25051 GCA_034768845.1 Heliamphora exappendiculata | reverse complement strand
AGATTATGGGTTAGAGTACAATTATAGTTCTTTAGTGGTGTGAACTGTAATTCAGTATTTTATGAAAATTGTAGAAAAACGCTGCGTCTTTCCATAATTGTAGAAATCGCTCGTAGGTATCTGTGCTCTACTGGAAGTCTAACTCATAATTACTCCCCAGGTACCTGCTGTAGCCCTATATATACGCGGGTAGGCTGAACCAGTTTGAGATTGATAGAATTGATAGTTCAGATATCTCATATATTATATGATATTATTTTTGTCTTTCAAAGACTTAAATATATCAGGGTTCTGCCGGTACGAGTTCTCGAAGGATCGTAGTCCACACCGCGTTCGAGGATCGCATAAGTGAATACGGTAGAAGATCTGACTGGAGCTTCAACTCGGAATCAAGCTGTAGTTGAAGATTAGATCGACAGAGGTATTCATCTAAATTAACTTTGGTTTCACGGGTTTTATTTTGATCGTTCTTCGTCAAAATTTTTATCTGGAGCCCGTTTCGGCGTTTGCCCGTCCAGTTAATTTTTTACCGAAAATCGTTTTTCAAAAACAATGATCTTCACAGTATTGCCTTCAACACACAAGATCTGCAAACTCTACTCAACACGACATTCCCACTGACTGGGGTCTCTACACTCAACGCACTACCCAACGAGTCTACCTCCAATCCCAATGCAGATGCAAAAGCATAAAAGATAAAAGAATGTGATGCTCCCATGTCAATAAGAACACTGGCACATGATCCAAAGACTAGAAGAGTACTTCTAATATTGGTTGGAGTAACTGTAGCATCGGGTGCAACCGGTGCTTTGGAAGCATGGGGATCAGCAAGAACATAAGCTCTGGCCTGAGGTATTCTGCCCACCATAACCCTGAGTCGACGGCTACCTCACAAACTGTGCTGAGGCACCTCCTTCTGCAAACCTAGACGTTTGAGCCCTAGGTTGCTGAGAAGCCTGCTGTCTCTATGCAGATGGATCAGCTGGCACTCTCGTCTCACCCTGAACACTCCCTCCTCGGGGATAGAATCTACGAATATGCTCAGGCTGACCACACTGAAAACAGACTGGTGGGTCTCTTACGCTGAACTAGGTAGGCGCTGAACTCTAGATCTGGCACTGAAAACAGACTGGTGGGTCTGTGATGCCCCAGCTGTCCACATCGATAACAGATAGGCTCTGTCTGCTCTGGACTTCCTGTCGAGGCCACTGAAAGTGCAGGCATAGATAACTACGGCTGATATGATCCGAAAAAATGAGAACTCAGACCTGAGGACCTTCGGCGCTTATTCCTGCGCCCCTGAAGCTGCATACCTCCATCACTCTGTTAGCTCTTGTTCTCTCTAACTCTGCGACTCTCTACCAGCAAGTTCTCTACTCGGATGGCAGCTTCCACTAGTGTGTTGTACACATCAAAACCCAGAGCTGCAATTCTATCCTTGATAGCCGGTTGAAGGCCCCTCTCAAACCTCCTAGTGCGCAATTCCTCTGTAGATACCATTTCAGCTATGAACTGCGACAGATTCTCGAACTTGGCCTCATACTGAACCACAGTAAGGTTTCCCTAAATAAGGGAGAGGAACTCCTCTCGGTATGTATCCCCCCTCGAAGATCTCAGGAAATACTTCTCTAAGAAGACTCTCGTAAAAGCGGCCCACGTATCATCCACCATGGTCTTGGCAAACTTCCACCACTCCCTCGCATCTTCTCGCAATTGGAATGCTGCTAACTTCACCCACAAAGCATCCTCCTCAATATCTAGAGTATTGAAGATTGTTGTGGTCACTTCTAACCACTCAGTAGCAATTTTGGGGTCCATCTCCCTAGAGAAGGTCAAAGGATCCAATCGCCAAAATTCCCTCATAGCCACAGGGATCTTGGCTCAGGAGCCCTCACTCCGACCCTGGTCGCCTATGTTATAGCTCTCATAGTAGTAAGCATCTCCAGTATGATGTCAGCACCACTTACCTATTCCTGTGGGGCATGAACGTCCCCTTCTTCTGGAACCTGAGCATGAGCACGACCTCGGCCACAGCCCCGGCCACGACCCTGTCCCCGTCCTCCCCGCGTGGACATAAGTCTATATAAAGCAGTTTAATAGGATAAGCTTTCCTACAACATGTTACTACATAACATAAACGCATAACACACATAAGCATGCTAACACGTAGCCACTTAAGGTTATGTAAACACGTCTCACATACCGAGGAGAATCAACAAGACGGACCCATCAATTTGGATAACCTATTCAGATTCCTTACTATAAAACACGTCGGCCAAACGCGTTTCTAACTTGGCTTCCAAGTCTGCTATTCCAAACGCCCTAAGGCAAGACTCATCAATCTTGAGATTTAACCTCTATACCTATATATACACAAACGATCATGCTGAAGAAGCTAACAGCATGTTATAAAAACGTTGAATCACATGCAAGTAAGCATACGCAATTAACCTCACCAGGTGATAAACCCTCTTCCCATGGCTTTTAGGTATTCGAACCCAGAGTTCTGATACCAAGTTGTCACACCCCAAAACCCAGGGTCACGTGAAAATCCACCAAACACCATGTTTAAAAAAATAGATTTTCATACAATCAAATCCATGTGTTGAAACCCGAAGAATACCCAATATGTAGCTCTCATAAATAGAATACATTCAGTTCCAACATGCATAAGTATATCGCCCTAATGCGTACAAAACACGCCTTTTGAAACAGGCATACAAAGGAAAACTAATAAAGTCTTCCGCCACCACGGGCACCACTAGATCTACTCCTCGTGATCATTAACCTCCAGACCTGAAAATAGTTTTACAAAAAAATCTCACACCGTGAGCCGAAGCCCAATAGAAACATACCATAAAGCTGTAAAGCAGGATATGTAATCATATGACGAGAGCTAACTCGACCACAATCAAACCATGCATTTAAAACTAATGTAAGTAACAGTTAAAGAAAACTGTAACCAAAACGGTACTTTCCACTCGGATCACACAACCGAGGAAAGAAAAATAGATCCTATGTACTGACTCTGTCACAAAGGGACAGAGACAACAGCTATAGACTCTTACCCATTACCCACTCCCTAAACATTATAGGACTGGTTAGGTAATGATAAGTTCTATATGAAGCCACCACAACGTAACTGCTTAATTTACGGGCCCAAAACCAGAGGGTACAAAGCACCCAAACGCTTAATTTACGGGAATTAACCCAAAGGTACAAAGCACCTACTCTGTGCACGTTTCTGGACTTCTACCGAGGGCAACTCGTGCCAAATACCCGCTATGCTAGTACATCTAGAGAAACATTACAAAACCAACCTGTAGCTCGACTACGAAAACATTTTCACAATTATACATTATACATATATAAAGATCCATCCATCAACATGGAGATCAACAAAAATATTTCAAAAATGTTTATCCCCTTTTTCAACAAAACGTTCCAAAACTGAGATCCAACCCCGGGGTTAGCTCCAAACCTCCAAAACACCAAGTGTTGAGATTTTTATCAAAAACTACCGTTTTCAAAACCGCCTTTGAAAACCATAAACCTACAAGTCATGTGATGTAATAAACTAAGAAAAGCAAAAAACATGCTTTCTATCCGAAAAATAAGATTTAAACATAAATATGATATTTAATGTATTTTTTATCCGGTGAAAACACATATAATTGCATGGAACACCTTTTAACAATAGTAGGGTCTAAAATCCTACCTCAAAGAGTCAAAACCTTGATGCCTCGATCTACGCACAAAAATAAATTTCATCAAAACAAAATTTTATCCGGATGAAAGCAAAGCCCACAGCGTGGATAGCAAGGATCCACGAACAGTTTGTCGAAAACTAAACCTCGCACCCTCAAAACCTAGAGAGAAGGAGGAGCAAAAAGGAAACTTAGCCTTGAAGTAAACTTTTCAAAATATCTAAACAAAGTTAGATATTTATAGGCCCAGGCATGCTAGGAGTCCAGTCAACTAGTCCTTCAAGGTCAATCGACTAGAATGCTTCTGGAAAAGCACAAAACTAGCCCCAACCAAGATCAGTCGACTGGACCCTCACGGTCAGTCGACTGAAATGCTTCTAGATACTGTCAGTCGACTGGGAATAAGCCTCCAGTCGACTTAAAACCTGATGCCCAATGTCCAAACACCCCCTAGGCCAGGTTAGTCGAATGGACCTTAGTTTCGAAAGAAAAACATTTAAACGGGTCCTAAGAAAGCATAAAACACGTACGTACATGCTATTCTATGACGTTAAAGCATAACTCATACGTCGATGGTACCGAAATATCGAAACAAAACACGTTGGTATATATAATCATCAAAGAAAAATGAAAAAGAAAAGAACTGGGTCTTACACGAGTATTCCCGAAAAGGACAAAAAAAGTGGAGGAAATCGAAATCGTTCCCTCGATTTATAGGTCCATTAAGGGTTCTAGAGAAATACGACGAGAGAGCATACCGAGTGGAAGTACCGCCAGGATTTAAGGAGTGACTCGAAGATTTGGTAAAGACCCAATGGCTGCAGACAGTACTGCTGAGAAATAAACGAGGAATCGTTGACCCACGCAACACAAATGTCAACTTCGATTATCTGAAGACTTATAAAGAGGTATTGATGGCCATCACAGATAGAGCTTGTAGAGGGCTAGGGAACAATTGGTACGTAGAGGTCCAGTGGCGTTACTACAGCATTTACGAAGCGACTTGGGAATACGAGGCAGCTGTTCACCGCTTTTATCCGCGTTTATTTATTTAGGCTTTAGTACGCTAAGCGTTGTACTTTTTCTCTTGTTGAAGGTTGTGTGTGTGTGTTGTGTGAACTTTTTGAGAACGTTGTACCAGTTACGTGTCGAATGAAATGCAAGTATTCATTGTTAAATTCCTTATAAACTATCTCAGAGTCATAAGCTATCTCATAAACTCAAACTAAAATCCGCAATATTCAAATTATATATATATATATATATATTTAAGAAGAAAAATAACCCCCTAATCTCGACACTCTCTTAGATAGTCAATAGATGATCAAACAACTGATAAGTTGACTAACCCCTAGATGATAAGGCACTAGGAGTAACCTAAGTTCTGAAGAAAGCACCGTTAAAATCCCACAATTCCACCCTTATGAGTTTCCTTTCCCAAACCCTTGTATCAACTCCTTTACCGGTTAAAATTCTTTGCTTATCTTTCCTTCTAATAGCACCGGTCCTCAACAATGCTACCCAGTAATGTTCATAGGTAATCCTTCACCACCATTCATTCTTGACTTCAATACTTGTCCAACTGAAGCAATTTTGTGAACTCTTAAAATCCCAACCTGGGGAGTTGACTTGGATGCTTGAATTAAAATACGTTAGGCCGACGTAATTTTAGGGCAAATATCCATTTTGGCTACCCGTTGCGTAAACATACCTTTTGTCAAAGTCCAATATTGGAAAGATTGACCTCGAGAACCTCCTCTCTGTAATATTCATTAATTGCTTATCTCTTTTCTTCAATACATCTAAGCTTCGATCGGCCTCTCAACCTGAATCAACGGTGGTTGCTTAAATTATGACACCTTGCCTTAATACAACCTACCCTTGGACTATCTAGATTCCACCCTAAGACGAGCTAACCCTAGCTACATCTCGTACCTATACCATTCGAGATCTTCGACTAAATGCTTACCTATTCACTGTCATGTGATCATCTTCCTTGAAACCAGTAAAATTGAGCTGACCATCCTTGTTAAAACCCATGCATGTTTTGTCCGTCAACCTTGCCTCATAGGTCTGTGAGTAATAATGGTCGTCCGGATATCGAGTTAGTAGGCTTTGATGCTTCACGAAAGACTAGGACAATGCACGATAACCTCTTAACACCTCTTCGAATCATAGGGCAATCTTTCCTCAACATTACGACTTAAAGTACTGTCAACGTCATCTTTTTGAAGATCGAGAACCCTAACTACAGGAATGATTAAGTAAGGGTTTACTCAACTGACTACGTTTTTTCAAAGGACCCAATAAGTAAAATTATGCCATTAGTAACCTACAAATAGGAACAATAGTTTCACACCAAGGGACTCACAATGCCACTATGTGATAAAGTTTAGACTTTCCTAGACTAGTTCATAGCAAACCCACATATCCAACGAACCAAAAAGTAAAAGATTCGTGTCGATGGTAGAGAAGCAAAAAATAAGAGACAACCTCAAGCTTAGGGAACCCTTAGTATGCAAATAGCAGAAGAATATCTGTATGTATCAATATTCACGTCAACTTTTCTCACCAAAATGATAATATCTGAATCCGACCATTCCCACTTTCAATGGAGAATTTCTGACAACGATATGAGCATCAAGAGCTTGATGGAGAGTTTACCATCAAACCACGGTGGTTCACGTGACTCGATATATGCTGGCATTGTTAAAAATGATAAATGGTCTGTCTCTTGGTTCTTAAATTTGTATTGTGAATTATACAATATGTATTGTATGATATCTTGTTGTAAATTTGTTAGACGATTTAGAAAATTTGCTTCTGGGCTCCGGCTCATGGCATTCGTGCCACAGGTAAAGAAAAAGGACCTTTTGAGGAAGGCGTGTTCGTTGAGGAAGAAGACTACGAAAAAGGGAAAGAGTGGTAGGAGCCGGTTAACCCCAACGACGCAACTTGAAGACGTAGGATGTCTTTTTTTTATCTTTTATTTAATTTTCTATGGGCATATTGTAACTTTTGTTAAATTTTTTGAATGGATGTAATTATTAAGTATTTTGAACAACTTTGAACTGTTAATGATGTAGTAACTATCTTATGTATCTATGAATATTTGGCTAGAATTTGTCCCTTATTTATAGTTACACATGTCCCGACGTGCTCGGGGAACGGGGCGTCCTATTTAATGAGAGGAGGGAAGAAATTGGAATGATAGATGAAAGGATTTGAAGGGGTAGAGGCCAGTGGGAGTAAAAAAGTGAAGACAAATCGTATGGGAATTTAGTCGACTAACTTGGGGGGACTCAATTGGCTGACCTACTGAAGGATTCTACGAATTGTACCTGAGGCAGTTTGGTCGACTGAAGAGAGAACTTTGATCGACTGACTTTATGTTGTTTCAAAAAAAAATCCCTCTTTGGTTTTAATGATGATTAAATACAAAAACTTGTTTCACACCACATCCTAAACATGCAATAAACCTAATTCTCAGCATATTAAAACAAATCTATCTTCATTAAGTGGTTTTATAAAAATATCGGCCCATTGTTTATTAGCGCATAGAAATTTTAGAAAAATGTCGCCTTTTTGCACATGATCACGAATAAAGTGATGTCTTATCTCTATATGTTTAGTTCATGAATGCAATATGAAATTTTTAGATATATTGATTGCACTTGTGTTGCCATATTTTATTGGCACAATATCATAATTTAATTTATAATCTTCAAGTTGTTGCTTCATATATAACACTTGGGCACAACAACTTCCTGCGGCTAAATCTTCTGTTTCGGTGGTGGACTAGGCTACGGAACTTTGTTTCTTGAAAATTCATAAAACAAGATACCTTCCTAAGAAATGACATGTTCCACTCGTGCTCTTGCGGTCAATTTGGTACCCGATAAAGTCTGCATCGGAGTAACTTATCATTTCAAAAGAAGTAAACTTTAGATACCAAAAGCTTATATCTACGGTGCCGATCAAGTATCTTAAAATTCATTTTACTGCGATTACATGAGATTCTTTAGGTGAGGCTTGAAACCTAGCACACATGCACACACTAAACATTATATTGGGTCTACTTGCAATTAAGTATAGTAAACTACCAATCATGCCTCGGTAGAGCTTAGTGTCTATCGTTTTCCCTTGCTCATCTTTGTCAAGCTTGGTTAAGGAGCTCATGGGTGTTCCCAAAGCTTTTCCTTCTTCGATGTTGAATCTCTTGAGTAAGTCCCTTACGTACTTTGATTGGTTCACAAAAGTCCCATTCTTGGCTTATTTGATTTGAAGCCCGAGGAAGAATGTGAGCTCACCCATCGTGCTCGTCTCAAATTCCTTTTGCATACAAATTGAAAAATTCTTGCACAAATTTTTGTTAGTAGCACCGAAAATGATATCATCGACATATATTTGAACTATGAGCATGTCATCATGTTCCATTTTGATAAAGAGTGTTGTGCCAACTTTTTCTCTTGTAAAATCATTTTCCAATAAAAAAACCACTAAGTCTTTCATACCAAGCGCTAAGGGCTTGTTTTAAACCATATAAAGTTTTTGATAATTTAAGGATAGTCTCCAAAACCGGGTGGTTGTTCCACATAAACTTCTTCATTTATAAATCCATTTAAAAATGCACTTTTTACATCTATTTGAAAAAGTTTAAAATTTTTATAAGATGCATATGCAATCAACATGCGGATGGCTTCCATTCTAGCTACCGGTGCATAGGTCTCATCAAAATCGATACCTTCCTCTTGATTGAAACCTTGTACAACTAATCTAACTTTATTTCGGACAACAATTTCATTTTCATCCTTTTTGTTCCGATATACCCGTTTAGTTCCAATTATAGTTTGGTCTTTAGATCTAGGGACTAAGTTTCAAACTTTATTTCTTTCAAATTGATTTAATTCTTCTTGCATAGCCATAGTCCGAGATTCATCATCTAAAGCATCATTTATAATCTTAAGTTCTTCTTGGGATAGAAATGCAAAGTGATTACAAATATTTTTAAAAGAGGATCGAGTGGTTACCCCATGTGAAGATTCACCTATGATTTGATCTATAGGGTGACCTTTTACTACATTCCATTCCTTTGGTAAATCTTCATGGTCCTCTTGATATTGAGCATGGTTATTTGAAGGATCCTGGACTTTGATGCTTTTTCCTTTATCTTCTTTAATTTGCAAGTCCTCCACTCCTTTGCTAATTTCTATATCATCATCATTTGAAAACTTGGAAGAGAAAGGGTTAGCCTCATCAAAAGTCACATGAATAGATTCAACCAATATCATGGTTCTCTTATGATATACTCTATATACCTTACTATTTATGGCATATCCAAGAAAAATATTTTCATCTGATTTTGAATCAAATTTGCCTAAATCATCTTTATCATTTAAGATAAAATATTTGCAACCAAAAGCATGAAAGCAAGAAATGTTTGACTTTCTTGCATTCCATAGCTCATAAGGAGTTTTATTTAAATGAGGCCTAATATAAACTCGGTTCATTACATAACAAGCAGTATTGACTACTTTGGCCTAAAAATACTTAGATAATTTATGTTCATTTAACATAGTTTGAGCCATTTCTTGTAAAGATCGATTCTTCCTCTCTACATCCCCATTTTGTTGAGGAGTTTGAGGAGCCAAAAAGTTATGAGAAATGCCACTTTGATCACAAAAATTTTCAACATCTTTATTTTTAAATTCTCCTCCTCTATCACTACGAATGTGCAAAATAGAATAGCCTTTTTCATTTTGAATCTTTCTACAAAGTTTGGCAAAAACATGACGTACTTCATCTTTAGATGCAAGAAATAATACCCAAGTGAATCTTGAAAAGTCATTAACTATGACAAATGCATAAGATTTTTCACTAATACTTTGAACTTGAGTAGGACTGAATAAATCAAGATAAAGTAATTGTAGTGGCCTACTTGTAGAAGTTTCTTGTTTCTTTTTTAAACTAGTTTTGGCTTGCTTACCAAATTGACAAACATCGCAAACTTTGTCTTCGACAAACTTGGTTGTAGGCAAACCTTTGACCATGTTTTTCTTAACAAGTTTGGATAGAAGATCTATGCTAGCATGACCTAACCTCCTATGCCATAGCCAACTTGTTTCATTTAGAGCTGAAAAACATTTGACATTTTGAAAATCTAAATTTTAAAGATCAATAGTATAAACATTTTCAAAATGATTTGAAACAAATAAGACTTTATGTTCTTTAGAATTTTTCACGGTGCAAGTGTCATGCATGAAAGTAACACTAAAGCCTTTATCACATAATTGACTTATGCTAAGAAGATTATGTTTTAGGCCATCAACAAAAAGTACATTATCAATAAAGAGGGAAGGTTCATTACCAACCTTACCTACACCAATGATTTTGTCTTTTTCATTGTCTCCAAAAGTTACATAACCTCCATCATTAGGTGTTAAACTTAAGAATTTGGATTTGTGAGACCCTGACCCTTTTTTTTCGGCGTTTTTTGACGCGTGTTTACCATTTTTGTTTAAGCATGTTCATACGTGTTTTTATGCATGTTCGACTTTAGATATGCATGTGGGGTTATTTTTTGGGGCTGTTGGACGTTGTGGCGCGGGTTTCAAAAAAAATATTTGTGTGGCCTATAAATATTTAGCGTTAGATATTTTCAAAACTTCTCAGCTAACTTTTTTCTTTTTCTCTCTACCTTCTCTCTAACTTCTCTGGGGCCTGGGGCTCAGTTTTCGACGATCCAACAGCGGATCCCTGCTATTGGCACGATGGGTTACACGTTCATCTAAATAGAATTTCATTCTGGCAAAGTTTAGTTTAGCACATAGATCGAGGCATCAAGTTTTTAACTCAACGAGGTAGGATCCTAAACTCTCATGTCTTATAAGGGTGCTACGTGTAATTGTGTGTATTTTTACCACTTTAAAATGCATAAAATTGCTTTATGTTTCAAACATTGGTTTTGGGGTTCAAAATCATTTTTTGTCAATTTCGATTGGAAGAAATTGGGTCTTGAGTGTTTGTTTCGAGGTTTGGGTGCTAAGCTTGCGCTTATGTATGTCCAAGGGAGTTAGATGGGAGTTTTAAGGCTTCGTTTGGGGTTCAAAGGGGCTAAAATAGTAGCTTCAGAGTCGGTTTGTGCTTCGGTTCAGTCGACTGGATCGAGGGGGTCAGTCGACTAGATCGTGGTTCTGTGGGTTCAGTCGACTGGACCTAGGAGGTCAGTCGACTGAGTTGGATTAGTTTTGGGTTTTTACTTTCCAATGTGTTTTCAGTCGAGTGGGCATGGGAGGTCAGTTAACTGGGGTCCCATGTTGGGTGTTTGGGCATTTTTTTTTGTGGATTTGGTTGGTCGTGTGGTGGCCTCTCAGTCGATTGGGTTATGAGGCTCAATCGACAGCTCTCCTCTAGTGGTTTTTTAGTTGATTGGATTATAGGGTCCTTTCAATTGAAGTCACGGAGAGGGTGTTGGTCAAGTCATGTGGGGTATTCGGGCATGGTTGTGCGCGTGGTGGTTTTTGCATCATTGGGTGTGGGGCGTGTGAGTCCGTTGTCCATTTTGAAGATGGGATTTTGGCAAGAATCATTTTGTGGAAGGTTCAGGTGTTGGCCTTCGAGTTAGGTTTTGGTTTTCTATATCGTTGATTGTCCTGGTGAGTGGATGGGTCATTCGGGTGAGTGGATGACGGGTGTATAGCATGTGATGTCGTGTCGGGTTATGTGGCGTCGTTATGTAGAATGCATGGTTATACGTGCTTCTGTGCTTATAGAATTTTGATTAGTTTTGTTTATGCATATGTTGATTCGGTGTTATCTCGTAGTGTTCGGGCAATGTTATCTCGTAGTGTTCAGTGTTATCCCGTGGTATGCAGTATTATCCCGTGGTATGCGATTTTATCCCGTGATATACGATTTTATCCCGTGGTATGCGATTTTATCCTGTGGTATAGGCATGTGTAAGGATGTATATTTGAATATGGATCTGTATCTATGTGATAGAACTGTTGATGAGGCTTGTGAGAGCCGATTTATATGTATCTGTGTTGTATGTGAGGATCGTGGGAGTCTTGGCTCGTAGGAGTCTATCTTTGCTGGTGAAGCATTGTATTATATCTATATATCAAGTTATTTTCTAGGCTCTAATGAGTTATGATGCAAAATCATTTTTAAAATAGTTTTCTTTGAGACTCTTGGGAGTTCTCGTATAAAATCATTTTTCAAATGTTTTTATCTAAAGATCGTATGAGTTTGGATATAAAATTGTTTTTATGGCTTGTGTGAGTTGAAACTACACATCATTTTTTGAGCATGTTTTGTTTATATTGTATGCTTGTCTAGTTTTTGCTAAGCTTTGGCACACGGTGTGGGATTTAAAATATTTTTTAGGTACCGATCATGTGGGTTGATTTGGGGTTAGCAGTTGAAGTAAAAGATCGATAGTCTTCTTTTTATTCTTTTGAACCATGTATGTTTACATATTTTTTGGTGTTGGATCCATGTAATGTAAGCCCCTATGGCAAATATATTAAATGCTTATATGCTTTAATTTCTGAGTAAGTATTGGGTTTGGTGTTTTATATTGTTGTTTGTGGGTGTTTCACGTGACCCAAAGTTTGGAGCGTGACAGAATGGTATCAGAGCTTTGAGTTTGAATACCTAAGAGCCGTGGGAAGAAGGTGCATCACTGTGTGAGGTTGATTGTGTGTCCTTGATTACATTTGTTTAGATGCTTTGATAACATGAGCGTGTTAGCATGTTAAGCATGAGAATGTTGTGTATATACAAGCATGGAGATTGAACCTTAGGATTGATGATTCTTACATTTGGGCATTTGGATTAACAAACTTAGGAGCCAAGCTAAAAATGCGTTTAGCTGACGTGATTTCTAGCAGGGAATCTAAGTAGGTTATCCAAATTGACATGTCATTCTTGTCGGTTCTCCTTGGTATGTGGAGTTTATTTAGCATGGACCTAGGTGACTAAGTGTTCGCATGCTTACGTTCATGCAATATATTGCATCTTATGTTCTATGTTTCTTTCATGTAGACGTGATGTCTGCACGGAGAGGGCGAGGCCATGGCTGTGGTCTTGGCTAAGGGGATGTGCCCATCCCTAATCCTAGGGATACAAATACTCCACAGAGATCGATGGACACAACTGAGTTGCTGCCTGTGTTGGTTGGTTCTATCCAGCAGCTGGTTGAGGCCACTAGAGGTGAGACCATTAGAAAGGGAGTGCCTGAGTCGAGGGCTACAGTGGTAATGCGAGAGTTTAGGCGTACGGATCCTCCTACTTATGCTGGAGATCCTGATCCTACAGTGGCTACGGAGTGGTTGGAGTTGATGACTTGAATCCTTAACATGCTGCAGATACCTGAGGATGAGTTATGGGTTCCTTTTTCCACATTTCAGCTGAGGGGTGTTGCTCACGAGTGGTGGAAATATGCCAAAAATATTGTGGGGGTCACATGGGCAGCGTTCATTGAAGTTTTTTTGGAGAAATATTTTTCTACTTCATCCATAGACTTGTATAGAGAGGAGTTCTATTCTCTCACCCAGGGAGCAATGGGTGTTATGCAGTATGAGGCCAGGTTTACTAGCCTACCTCATTTTTCACCGGAGTTAGTGGCGACTGATGAGCTGAGGTCGAGGCAGTTTGAGCAGGGTTTGAGGCCCGCGATCAGAGAGAGGGTGGCCGGCATGGGGCTACGTGTGTTTACAGAGCTGAAGGAGGTACAAACATGCTGGCATGAGGCAACAGCGAGGATTGAGAATACCTTAGCAGAGATTCGAGCCTCTAGGGAGCCCAGGACGCCACAGGATGGGACAGAGGTACAAACAGGTGGGCGTTCCGATAAGAGGTAAAAATTCTCTGGTATTAGTTTCTATCCATCTGGGTTAGCACAGCAGTTTTCTGCACCAGCACCATCGGTGGCTTCATCGAGGAGGCTAGAGTAGAGGGAGGTTAGATGTTATCAATGTGGACAGTCAGGGCATCGTGTGCCAGATTACCCGTAGCCGAGGTAGTTTTGGGATCCACAGTCGAGGCAGTCCCAAAGTTTTGTACTAGATCAGTCACAGGGGAGGGAGCTGCCGATTTGTTATAGATGTGGTCAAACGGGATATATCCGTAGAACCTGTCTTTAGAGAGAGAGTGCGCCGAGCACAGTAGGCACACTACAGGGTTCATTTGTGCAGGATCGACAGCATCTTCCTGCAGTTCAGACTTCCTAAATTATAGGTGGGGGTGCTTCAATACAGTCTATGCGGCAGCCGACAATGCCGGGTTATGGCGAACAGGCCCGAATGACGCAGGGCCGAGCGTATGCACTTACAGCTCCTAGTCCTTCCAGGGCACCGACTGTACCGAATGATACAGAGATTTCTCCAGTGAGCAGAGGTACTTTCTGAGTATGCAGGCTTTAGGCCAGTTTCTTTATTTCATATGTTGGGGGTTGGTGATGGACTCCGCGGTGCTGTGCTGTGTTGAGACAGCAGTTAGTGAGGTTATGAGGTTGGGGTGAGTTGTAGATCCCGTGTCTTTGAGATAGTTAGCCATTGTTTAGGATGCCTGGCCTTGTTTGACTATATCCTAGGAATGGTTTGGCTAACCATCTCTTATATCTGTATCAATTGCAATCAACGGTTTGTTTCTTTTTGACCTTGTGCTGAATTTAGGGGATAAAATTCCTTTAAGGGAGGTAGAGTTGTGAAACTCTGACCCATTTTCTTTTTTGGCATTTTTCGACGCATGTTTACCATTTTTCTTTCAGCATGTTCATACGTGTTTTTATGCAAGTTCGAGTTTAGATATGCTTGCAAGGTTAGTTTTCGGGGCCGTTGGCCGTTGTGGCGCAGATTTCAAAAAAAATATTTGTGTGGCTTATAAACATCTAGCGTTAGATATTTTCAAACGATGTTTTCAAAACTTCTTAGGTAAGTTTCTCCTTTTTCTCTCTGCCTTCTCCCTAACTTCTTGGGGGCCTGGGGCTCGATTTTCGATGATCCAACAGCGGATCTCTACTATTGGCACGGTGGGCTACAATTCATCTTAACAAAATTTCATTCCGGTGAAGTTTAATTTTGCACGTGGATTGAAGCATCGAGTTTTTAACTCAACAAGGTAAGATCCTAAACTCTCATGTCTTATAAGGGTGCTACGTGTAATCGTGTGTGCTTTTACCATTTTAAAATGCATGAAATGGCTTTATGTTTCAAACGTTGGTTTTTGGGTTTAAATCGTATATCGTCAATTTTGGTTGGATGAAATCAGGTCTCGAGTGTTTGTTTCGAGGTTTGGGTGTTAGGCTTGGACGTGTGTATGTCCGAGGGTGGTGGATGGGAGTTTTGAGGATTCACTTGGGGTTCGAATGGGCTGAAACAGTAGCTCGGAGTCAGTTTTTGCTTGGGTTTAGTTGACTGGATCAAGGGGGTCAATCGACTAGAACGTGGTTCTGTGGGTTCAATCGACTGGACCTGGGAGGTCTGTCGACCGAGTTGGCTCGATTTTGGGTTTTTACTTTCTAATGTGTTTTTAGTCGAGTGGGCATGGGAGGTCAGTCAACTAGGATCCTGTGTTGGGCATTTGGGTAATTTTTTTTTTGGTGGTTTTGGTTGGTCATGTGGTGGCCTCTCAGTCGATTGGGTTATGAGACTCGATCGACTACTCTCCTTTAGTAGTTTTTCAGTTATTTGGATTATGGGGTCTTGTTAATTGAAGTCACGAAGAGGGTGTTGGTCATGTCATGTGGGGTGTTGGGGCATGGTTGTGCGCATGGTGGTTTGTGCATCGTTGGGTGCAGGGCATGTGAGTCCATTGTTTGTTGTGAAGATGGGGTTTTAGTGAGAACTATTTTGTGGGAGATTCAGGCGTTGGCCTTCGGGTTAAGTTCTAGTTTTCTGTATCGTTGGTTGTCCCAGTGAGTGGATGGGTCATTCGGGTGAGTGGATGATGGATGTGTGGCATGTGATGTCGTGTCAGGTTATATGGCGTCGTTATGTGGAACGTCGTGGTTATACGTGCTTCTGTGCTTATAGAACTCTGTTTAGTTTTGTTTATGCATATGTTGATTCGGTGTTATCTCGTAGTGTTCGGTGTTATCCCGTAGTGTTCGGGCGGTGTTATCCCATAGTATTCGTTGTTATTCCGTGGTATGCGGTATTATCCCGTGGTATGCACTTTTATCCCGTGGTATACAATTTTATCCCGTTGTATGCGGTTTTATCCCGTGGTATAGGCATGTGTAAGGATGTATGTTTGAATATGGATCTGTATCTATGTGATAGAATTGTTGATGATGCTTGTGAGAGTCGATTTATATGTGTCTATGTTGCATGTGGGGCTCGTGGGAGTCTTGGCTCGTAGGAGTCTATCTTTGCTGGTGAAGCATTGTACTACATCTATATATCAAGTTATTTTCTAGGCTCTGATGAGTCGTGATACAAAATTATTTTTAAAACTATTTTCTTTGAGACTCTTAGGAGTTCTCGTATAAAACCATTTTTTAAATGTTTTCATTTGGAGCTCGTATGAGCTCAAATATAAAACCATTCTTATGGCTCATGTGAGTCAAAACTACACATCATTTTTCGAGCATGTTTTGTTTATATTGCATGCTTGTCTAGTTTCTGCTGAGCTTAGGCTCACTGTGTGGAATTTGAAATGTTTTTCAGGTACCGATTGTGTGGGTTGATTTGGGTTGCCGATTGAAGCGAAAGATTAATAGTCTTATTTTTGTTCTTCTGAACCATGTATGTTTACATATTTTCCAGTATTGGAGCCGTGTAATGTAATCCCTTGTGGCGGATATATTAAATGCTTATATGCTTTAATTTGTGAGTATCGGGTTTGGTGTTTTATATGGTTGTTTGTGTGTGTTTCACGTGACCCGAAATTTGGGGCATGACAGGATTTGTCGCCCATCATATGTCTTAAGTATCCACTATCCATGTATCATTTTTCTTTTAAGGAGAAAGACCTCAAGCACACCTACAAAACAAATTAAGTGATCTTCCTTAGTACCCAAATCTTTTTAGGTCCTATAAGATTAATGGCTTTAACTCTCCAAACCATTTTTGAGACACCATTATTTCTTTTTAATAGGTAATCAAATTTAGTATGTCTATTTTTCTTGCATAGAAAATAAGTTACATGTTCATAAATATTTTTTGAAGATGGGCTTGAAAAAGTCTTGGATTCTTTCACAAAATAGCTCTTAAAGTCTTTAACCTTTTTATCGCTCACTACAGCGTTAAAACCAATTCCTTTCTTGTTTAAGGACATCTTTTGAGCTCCCAAGAGCTTTTTAAAATTTTCTTTTCCATTTGTAAATTTGTAAATAATTTTGGAATAATCTTCCACTTTCTTTTCCAAATCACCATAAGCATTTTTCTCAAGATATTTTCCCATTAAGTTCTTAAGCACTTTTCTCAAAAAATCATTTTTTCTCTAACTGGGAAAACTCATTTTTAGAAATCTTGGTTAATTTATCAAATTTAATTCTTAAAATAAGTTTCTCTTTTTCCAAAGAATCACATTGTAAATCATGATCTTTTTGAAAAGTTGAAAATGATTCTTTTAATTCATTAAAAGCTTTGGATAAATTTTATTTTTCAAACTCAACATTTGCATTTAAAACTTTTAAATCCTCAAGTTCCTTAGAAAGATTTTCATTTTCCTTTTTCATAGTTATGTTTTTCTTTCCCAATTTTAAAAAGTGTTTATGTATGCTATATAGTTCATTTTTAAGTTCCTCATAGAATGGTATGGAATCGTCACAAGTACTAAACTCATTACAAGAATTATATTCAAGTGCATTAGAATTGGGGTAAGAATTTACATCATCATTCACGTTAGCCATCAAGAAAAAGTTGGCTACTTCATCATCGCTAGAGTTTTCACTTGACTCGTTTGAGTTCAAGTCATCCCATATAGTAGCTTTCATAGCCTTTTTTTTTCCCTTGGAGTCCATTTTGAGTAACGGGCACAATGGCTTTATGTGTCCCATTTTCTTGTAATTGTAGCAAGTGATGGGTTCTTTCTTATACTCCTTTTTCCTTCAGTCACCTTTGTCAAATCTTATGCCACAGAACTTTCTCGCAAACTTCTTATCACCTTTGAAGGATTTATCTAGCCCTCTAGTGATGAGAGTTATGTCAACATTGTCAAGTTCTTTGTCTTCCTCATCACTAGAACTATCCTTGGAGGTTTTAAGGGTAATGGACTTCTTGGCTTCGTTTTGCTCATTAGCCCGTTCATTGATTTTGACTTCATAGGTAAGGAGATAACTAATATGCTCATCCAATGGCATCACCCTAAGATTTCTTACCTCCACAATGGCTGTTGCCTTAGCTTCCTATATAAGCAACAAAGCTTTGAGTAGCTTTCTTAACAATTCATAAGATGAGTAAGTTTTTCCAAGAGCATTAAGAGAATTTATAGTATGAGTAAATCTAATATACATGTTCGAAATAAATTCATTTTCAATCATCTTAAATCCTTCATACTCACTAGTTAATCTATCAATTTTAGAATCTTTAACATCTTGAGTACCTTCATAGGTAATTTCTAATTTTTTTCAAATTTCTTTTGCACTTTTAAATGTCATGATATGGTTATACTCATTTGCATCAAGGGCATAATATAAAGCATTCATAGCACTTGAGTTTATTTGAAGTAATCATTATCATTCATATTTTCATTGAGTTTAGGAACCTCTTTACCTTCAACTACTTTAGTGGGAATGAAGTTTCCATGGATAATTACTCTCCAAGCTCTTCAATCCATTGTTTGAATAAAAATTCTCAACCTTTGTTCCAAAAGGTATAATTAACACCACAAAAGATTAGAGGTCTTGTAGAGGATTGACCTTTTCCAAAAGTGGACACACCAAGATTAGCCATAGATCTTTTCACAAAAAATTTTAGGTAAAAATGTGACCTACGCTCTTATACCAATTGTGAGTGTGGTGCAATCCCAAAAGGGGGTGAATTGGGTATTTAAATATTTCTTACCGAATATTCCAATTAAAAAAATGCAAAGAATATTGATTCAATTTTATTCACAATGTATCTAATATAAAGGATAAACAATAATATATCAATCAATAATGAAAGTACAGAGTTTAAGGGATAGAGAGAATAAAACCAAGATTTTTACAAGGTTCGATATTTCGTCCTACGCCCTTGCCTCAAGTGCGCCGCTTGAGGATTCTAATACTCCCTCCTTAAGGCGGAGAAGCCTCTTTCCTTCACTAGGCGGAGAAGCCTTTACACCGAAAGCACTCAAGCTCTTCAAACCAAGTGAATCCTCTCACTTTAACAAGGCTAAACCCTAGCCTCGAGTACAACAATAATGAAATAGAAAGCATACAAGAGAAAGCTTCTTCAATGAGCAAATGAGTACAAGATATTGCATAGTAGTTCACTCTCAAGAATATATCAAATGAAGCTCAATGAGTATTCTAGGGATTTCTCTCAAAATATGAACAAAAGAATGAAAGATTTAGAGCACAAATTGAATGCATAAGAGAGGATATGATGGAAGGTTTGTTGATGCTTTTGACAGTGCTCAAATGCTATATTTATAGGCAAAAAATCAGAGCTAGCCGTTGGAATAAATATGGAAATTTTTCACTAGCCATTGGAGCCAAAATTTCAAATTTCGTCGAGTCAGTCGACTGACCTGGGAGGTTCGGTCGACTGAAGTGCCTTTCCATCGTTCAACAATTTTGGCAGAACAACTCCAGTCAATTGACTTCCCTGCATCAGTCGACTAAACCTTTATAAACCAGATTTTTTCATTTTAAAAACATTTTAAGCACTTCAAAGTATATCATTGTTATGAAAAAATGATTTTAATGAGTTTTTAAGAAACCTATGGTCCATCTAAGGTCCCCTATGAACTTCAAGAAATATAATCATGAGATTGTGAACTTACATAGCTCCTAATTTCAATACATATAAAAATCAGCAAAGTCTTCAACTTTTGTCTTCACTTACTCCATAACTTGTAGCAAAACGATTCATTTTGCATGCTTCATTGCTTCTAATTTTCTTCCATAATTGAGTTTTATCATGAATTTTCTGTACACAAGCTCAATTGCACAATTAGATACCTAAGTTTGTTATCATCAAAATGGATGTTGAAACCTTGTTAGGCCAATAGCAGTCATGACAAAATAAGTTGTTAGTTCTAGGTAACCCAAGAGGAGGTGAATTAGGTCTTAAAAAAATAAAAATAATTTTAAAATTTTTTCGAAAACCTTTTAATATTTCAAACAAATATAAGAAGTATAAAGAGAGAATAAAGTAATGAAAATATTAAAGAGGTTAAGGATAGAGAAAATGAACCAAACACCTAGATTTATAGTGGTTCGGCTTCTTCTAAACCTGCATCCACTCCTCAAGACTCCCCTTGAGGATTTTCACTATGATATAATGCTTCACTGGTGCGTTCAAAGCCTTACAACCTCAAGATTTCTCTTGAGAATATCCACCAGGAAAGGAATATTTACGGGCACATTCAAAACCTTACAACCTCAAGACTTCTCTTGAGAATATCTACCATGATATGAATATTTACGGGCACATTCAAAAGCCTTATAACAGCCTCAAGATGATCCTACGAAAATCCATGTTTTCATCTAATCACTCTTGAGCTCTTCTTTGAAGAGTATCACTCACTCACTCAAATGATCAAGGATGACTCACCCTTAAGTACAATAGATGAAGGAATCGAAGATTAACTATTTCAATCTCTTTACAAAAGATAGGAATATAATGAGCAATGAAGAGACAATAGGCTGAAGGAGTATTCAAAAGCAGTAAATGTTTTGCCTAATGATGTGAGCTTTGATCTTGAGCAATAGATCAGTATCTAGAGGTTCCAAGTCTTGATTAAAGCTTTGAATCTTAACTCCTTTTATAGCCTTCTAAAAACTATAGCCGTTAATGGGTTGTTGGAAGCATTATGTGACAACCCGGTACATGTTTATTTTGTTGTCTTTCGCTTTCAATTATGTGTTCGTGAACGAATTAATGAGTTGTGGGATAATTTTAAGATTTAAAAATAACGGTAGATTTTGATAACATGCTAATGGGAAAAGCTGAAATGAGGTAATGAGAGTGAGATTGAAGATTAGGGTTTATTTAAAGGAATTTGTTGAAATTCTGTTCAGGGATCACCAGGGTCTGCTCGAGTGGGCTATCAGGATAAGTTTAGAATGTTCTCGAGCCTTGGGGAGATTAAGGGATATATATATATATATATATAAGCCACACGAGAGAGAAAACCCAACAAGCCTCATTTCTCTTTTTCTTCTCTCTCTCTCTCTCTCTCTCTCTCTCTCTCTCTCTCTCTTTTTTCTCTCTCTCGTCATGGAAGAGCTTTACCCAACTATGAAACCCTAGTTTTCTACCACCCAAATTGAAGATGGAGACTTGATTAGGAGAGATCAAGGGAAAAGACCGAGCTTTGGAGCAAAGAAAGTGAAGATGAAGCCTTGAGAAAGCAAGGAAACCCAACATCCAAACCCTAGGTGGGAGATTTGAAGAAATCACAAGCTTTCGATCAAATCCAAGGTAGGATCTAGATTATCTCACATGTCTTGCGTAGATTTGGGTTGATATTTTGTGTATATGAGTGCAAATTGAGTCCATTGCATGCTTAATTAACATATTGGTAGGTTTGTATGTGAATTGAGTTAGTTTCCATAAAACTAGAAGTTCTTGGGAGGTGATTATCCATGAAATTGGTGATTTGTGGTTTCAAAAGGGGTTTTGAGACTTGAATCTAGTGTTTTTGGGTTAGAAATAAGCATGTAAAGCATGTTTGAAAAAGGGTTATGTGCTTGGAGGTTTGGAACTCAAAACAGGGGCAAATCTAGGGTTTTCTCGGGTGTTAGCGCGCTCGAGCGGAGCCCTATCCGCTCAAGTGCTCACATGGCAAAAAGTTGAGCGCTCGATTGCCCGACATCCGCTCGAGCAGACTAACTACGCAGGGCTAATTTTTTTTGATCATATCTCCCTCATTCAGACTCCGAATTGGGTTATTTTTATACTCAAATTGAAGCCCCGGAAGTCCTCTTTCCAACAAGACTACTCTCACAAGAAAATTATTTTTGTAAAAAAAGTTACGATTAAAATAGTGAGGGTATGTCAAAATTTCTTAACTATTTTTCACCCGTTTTTAACCGAATATTTTAGAAAAAGTTATTTTCATTATTCTTGGCCCTTTTTACTAAATTCCTAGTCGCTTGAGATAATGACACACCTATACATATAGCTAGATTGAGTTGGGATGCATGCATTGGACCTGTTGGTTGGGTTTTTATTTACAATAAAAGTGGGTTTCAAATTGATATATGTATATATACATGATGGGTGTATACCTTTTAAAATGATGTGATCTTCTTGGTATCAACCTTATGTTATGGGTATTTGGTAACATTGTGATCTATGAGAAATTGGTAACATTGTGATTTATGAGAAACTATATAATGAAGGTTGTGATGGTAAATTTGGGTTTGGAATCATAATAATGTATTATGGTAATGA
The DNA here is from genome assembly GCA_034768845.1 of Heliamphora exappendiculata. Lineage (NCBI taxonomy): Eukaryota > Viridiplantae > Streptophyta > Magnoliopsida > Ericales > Sarraceniaceae > Heliamphora > Heliamphora exappendiculata. The sequence continues at coordinate 2,787 of JAOTRH010484066.1, read as the reverse complement.
GTGTAAAAAGAACCATTTGTGGGTTGGACTCCCGAGTTGTGAAAATGAATCTAATTAACCAATAATGAACCGTACAGATTGATGTGGATTAAGTTGGGCTAGATGCTCCGCGGTGAAAGACCAAATATTTGCGCAAGATGGGGACCACATGCCCACCGGTTAGCCCCCGAAATGTGGTGTTGTGTCGTGGTGAGTTATAGAGCTATCTATTACCCAATGGCTTCGCGTAGCCTATTAGGAATTAATAGAGAGGGGTTTCTATAAGCTGCACTCAACACCGGTTCATTAAATGTAACACCCCGCTCCCATAATGCACCAATCCTACACAAAGGGATAAGATCCCGCCGCAGATCGGCAGCCCAAGAGATAGACAAGGAGTAAACTTAAACAACCACAAATATCTTAATATCAAAATAGGTAAACAAGAGTCACTAGGGATTCACCATCCCAAGGCATACATTACTTCTAAAAGGTCAAAAACCTTCAAATCTTATACATAAAGCTTTTCCAACGCTAAAACTAAACAAAAGAAAGACTGGCCACCATAACCAAAACTACTTGACGACGCCTATGGTGGACCAACTCTCAGCCGTTCCTGGTATCTACAACCACAGAGGTTATAGGAGAGCGCACTTAGCATTATCATGAACAGAAAAGACAGTTACTTAGGTAAGAATAATTGAAAACTCTTTCTAAAAAAATTGTTCATCACATTTTCCACGAAAATATAGAAACTGATGCATTTGTATGAACATGAAAACATTACAGATTATACAGAATCTTCTCAGTATTTCAAACAGAAATATGTCCTGGCTCAACTGCTAAAAATTTAAAATGCATGACCACTTTTTCAAATCTAGACTCAAACCCCAACGGTCCCCAAGTAGTCGTCAACCTCATGATCGGGAGTTCCGACGGTACCGTAATCTCAGTCCTCAATGCACAGATAGCAACGTGATGGAATGAATGCCACTCTCCACTAAGCACGAGTGGTATGTGCTGTCCGAGACATAGCCCGCAACGCCTTTAAGACAAAAACCCCCGCTCAACGGAAAACCTCCTCTATAGGGATAAATGAAAAATCCATAGTTGGGTAACCTCCCTCATAAAGGGATATAAAAGGGCTAAAAACCATTGTAACTTGGCACTTTAGAACAACCACACAACCTTAACCATACTTTCATAATAACATCATGCTAGCTCAAAATAGCATAGATAGCACACTTGAATTAAAGACATCATGGCATTTGAAAATAACAGGTTCATACAATCATCAAAACTAGCCATGGATCAAAACATGCACTTCAAAGCATCTCCATGCATCATTTAGATAACTTAAGTTTAAGATAATGGCTAAGCACTCTCACCTTGCATAATATGCGTATGAACTGAGCCTTCTCCTGGCAAGCTAAGCAGGACCCCCAGGTTCTACAACCTTTAAGCCTAACAAGCAAAACACGACTCGACCGTTAATCACGGGGTCCTTCCCCTTTAGGGTGAAACAAAAATGATTCTAACCGTGGAATATTTTCTTGATTTTTAGGACTGTGGTTACTTTCTTTTTAGGTTTAAGGGGTACTACGCGTTTGCCCAATCTTTCACTTGTTTAAGGATTTTATTTAACCATTTGTTATTCTTTTCCAAATCGTTAAATTTCAAAGTACCGCAACATCTTGAGGTACTTAGATTTGGAATTGGATTATGATTTTTAAACACCATTTAGATAAAAATATTTCCTACAATTCTCATGTTTAACACCAAGACCAAATCCTAAGGCAAATGGGTGAACATTTCATTCTAAGCAAAAATGGTTCAGCACTTTCTCCAGATTTTATCCAAAATTATGCTTCTGTTGATCTCGGTTTTGGGGTATCAAATTAATTCCAAATGAGCCCATTTTTTAGTATGTTCTAGCTCAACATGTACCCTACAAGTTTTATGTTTAGAGATAAGAGTAGTTGTTTGGAACAAGTTAGACCTTTTGGCCATTTTAAAAAATAGGTTCTGTCAGCCGCCAAAACTCAGCAGAGCCAGTTTTGGACAGAGGGTTTGAAAATGTTTTGGGGTATCATCCCAAGACTTTAAGGTCTGATTTTTGGGCAAAAAGTACTTCAATATGTTATCTACAATGTTCATGTATACAACTTTTGGAATAGGTCATTCAAAATAGGGATTTTGGGCTACACAAACATATGTGACAGAAGTGTCTCTTGAGGGCTGAAACTCAATAGATACTTTGAAAGGGATTTTGACCTATTCAAACTCAATATTTTGTGCTCATTTTTGGTGGGTAGACATATATACATGTTATATACAACTTTTATGTTTTGACCAAAACTCGAATCTCATTTTAAACTAGGGCTTTTAGGTCTGCACTGTTGACTGGTATGAAACCGACACACTTTGGTAGAATTGCAATATCTCGCGTTCTACTTACTCAAATGAGTTCAAACCAATTCTGAATGAAAGATAACACAAAAATATAACTCTAAACATAAAAATCATGCTTAGATCAATTTTTTACATTGAATTATGATATTTCAAATCTCAGGGAAGAAAGGTTGAAAGGCTCAAATTGCAGGCCATGTTTAGATCTAGTCTCCTAGCATCACGTGTGCTAATGGTTGGTCCATTTCGTTTACATCAATATTTTTTACACTCAAATATGACAATTCCAGAACCTTTTCATGCCATGGATCCATTAGAAAACCTCATGAAAACTTCAAGACACAACAGCCACACCAAGACAGTCCTAAAATCTCACCATGACGCCTTTTCGATTCATAT
>JAOTRH010484045.1:0-25052 GCA_034768845.1 Heliamphora exappendiculata | reverse complement strand
GAAGAGAGACAATTCGAGGTTACGGAGCAAGCCGCAAGAGAGAGAAAGACAGACGAAGAGCGTTCGTAGCCGATCCTAGGAGGTGTTCCGAAGATCGTAGAGCCGTTTTATCCTGAGAGAGTGACGCCGGTAGAATCCCTACAACACCCTCGGTAGGCGGCAAATCATTATTAAGGAAACTGCGATTGCAGGACTCGATTTGCAAATTTCATTTTATTATTCCTGTTATTTCATTATCTGTAATTTTAGATTATTGTAAATTGTTGAAAGTTTAATAAAGATGTATTTTCTGAATTCCCGAACATATATTTTATTTTGGCGTTTGATATTTTTCCAACAAAATTTAAATTGACTCAAAATCCTAACACATCTCATCTCACTATCGTTCCTCGCCTCCCCCATCATGCCTTTTGAACTTTGTTGCAGTCTTCTCCATTTGAGCCCCTTATGTTTATCTGTTTCTTCAAGACAAGAATGTGAATAAATACTCAGAGTCTCATTTTCAGTAGAGACCTGAACTCATCACATATAAATTATTGTTATTATTTGCTTCAAAATTAAGGTTCATAGACTCAATACCCCACCACTACCGTTACTACTACTGCTATCACCTTACTACTACTCCCGACAACACCCAACTTGTACCTCTCTCAACGCCATCGCTATCCATATATACCAACAATAGCACAATTACTAACCAAATTGTTTTCACAGTCGTAACCAAACACAAAAAAATATATTTTTTTAAAAAGTTTTTCATCAAAACAAACTCAGCGTAGCATAATATTAGAAAAAAAATATTATACATCTATTAAATATCATATACTCGACAGCTTGTGAGATTAAATATTCAATAGATACGTAATTTATTAGCCATTGGTTAAATTTATAGTGAGATTTTATATTCAATTCATTGAGAAATATACACAAATACAGATAATGCCTCATTTGGTTTGGCAACTTAGCTCTAAGTCATGTTTTTTTTGTTTAAAGTTATTTTAAATCAAATAAGTAAAAAGTTCATTTAGTAAATTATAACGGTGACTTTAAATTATAATTGTACTCCTTCTAAATTATAATTTGCCCTCGTTAAATTATAATTGTGCCCCAATTAATTTATAATAGTCACCCTTTTAAATTATAATTGTGACTCCTTTAAATTGTCTCAAGCTCCCATAGTTCTGTTCACCAATTTTTCTACTGTGCATTATGATTCTGATTCTAGTGAATCTTGACTATGATAAAAATTCATTTTTTCTAATGTTTTATAAAATCTTCATCTAAATTTTAAATTTTAGTAACTATAATTGTATATTTGATAATATTTCTTGTCTATTTATAAGTTTTTTCCTTTTTTTTTGGTTTGTTATGAAATTCTTTCATGGAGATATATTTTAAGATTTTTTTGAGTAATACATCAATTTAATTATTTTTTAATTATTAAATAAAAATATTGAAATATATTTGCTGCCAAATACTATCAATCTCACCTTTTGTTGGATAGTAATTAATTACATAGTTCTGTTTGAGATATTTAAAAGGTTTTGTATTTCTAGAAATTTAGTTTTTAAAAATAAAAAATAGAGAAAATTTAGATTAATTGAGATGTTTAAAAACTTGGCTTATAAGATTGATTGGTGTAATTTTTTATTTATTTTAGTTTTTGTTAAATGTCTATGTGCGCTTACTTTTTGTCTTTAAACTCTAGCATTTGGAATAAGTTTTGGTCCGTTTTATTTTTTAGGCATAGAATTAACGTTTTTGTCAAGAATATTATAATTATTTTATTAAAAAATATTAAATTATTTGAAATATAAAAAAAAAAATTCTTAAAAAAAGAAAACAAAATTAGTTGACCTTTTCAATATACTAGACAGTACAACTTAAAAATTAATTTTGTAAAAAAAAAAAAAAAGCAAGTGAGTTTTTTGACACCAAAAGTTTTCTTTTTACATCCCCATTTTCTATTTGTCTAAAAATACCATTTTCTCATCTTTAACCTAAACTCTTAAGTCTCAACTATTATTGGCCGCCGTTGTCAACGCCTTTTTCTTCTTTGCTGCCTGCTGCTGGCTACTCGTCGACCTCCCTGCCCTGCCCCACTTTTTCCTCGATCTCCACCCACAACCTTGTTAGTATTTAAACATCAATTCCTGAATATGAACGAAAATAAAATATTATACGCACATCAAAGAAAAATCACACAAGAATTTACGTGGTTCGACACAACTTGTTTACGTCCACGAGTGCGAGAGATAATCCATTATAACCGTAGAATGTACAATCCCAATATCAAAAATACCTCAAAATTCGACATTCACAATCCGAACTCTGAAACAAATCCTGTTTCCCCGCTCAATGGTTATTCCCGTGCTTCCGATATTTTTTTATCTCTTCCTATATTTTTACCTCCGTAATTTACTCTCTACACGAAGTAACTAGAATTATAGAGTTCTATTTATAAGCAAACTCTAAAAACTCTAGTCTCATATAATTATAAAACCCTACGGGCTCGTTTGATAACACTGTATAGATTAGATAGAATTAGAAGTGAGGTGAGATTGGTAATGAGGTGTGATTATTATTTTTTGTTTGAATTAAGTATGATTAAATAGCGGACTAGATAATGATTTATCCTTGTATTAAGTTAATTTATTTTAAAATTAACTTAAATAAATTAATAAGTTAAATTTTATGTTATTTATTTTAATATTTTAATATTTTTAATTATTTTTAAATTTACTCATTAATCCAATCCTTCCTAATCACATACCCTCCCTTATTAAGTTATCCATCATTTAGCGGATTAACAATCCGTCCAGATAATTAGTCTGGAGACTTAACAAACATTGGATTGGACTATACTCCGGATTAATAGTTCGGACGGATTGTTAATCCGTCCAAACAAACGAGACCTACATGCAATAGACTCTTTATGAATTTATGACTCCAGCTCAGCTCAAATACATGTAAATAAAATTTTAATTATACTATATCACAGAATACAAGACATACACCCAACAAACTTTTTTTACCGTCGTTACTTTCGCTCACTGGTCACTATCTTTATCGATTGGTGCTGACCACCATCGTCGTCACTATTGTGATTATCATTTTTTTATGACTTTATCTACTTTCATGCCTCATCATATTTGATTACCATAAGCGTCTCCACCCTTGACAGTGTTATTAGAAGACTCCCTCTTGTTATTGGCTCTCTGACTACTTGTTAATTCAAAATACAATTTTGCAAAAATATGTGTTTGTCCAACGTTTTTCTTGTAATTATTTCTTTTAAAAATAAAAAAAATATTTTCGTTTATTGTATGCTAAAAAGTAAAAATCTAGGGGGCTAAATATCTCAAACCATATTTTTAAAAATACTTGATAATGTTATGAAACTGAACGCGTAATGAATGACCATATTAATGGTCTTCATTAATGCGACAATTTCTTTTCACGTATAAAAGAAAGAATGCACTGCAATGTAATTGATGAATAAAAGGAGAAGAAATTTTAAAAGAAAAATTAATATATATGATCTTGAAAATCTATGATATAACTATTCCCGAAAAATTAGTTATTTTTACATATTTGTGTTATGTATTTATTTGCTACTTTAAAATTTTGTCAGTTTATTTTTTTCACAACACGTTATCAGCACGAAACTCTAACTAATTAGAAGAAAAAGATCCGCCTTTGCAGCACCAAATAAGGTAAAAACTCTTACATTCAATATTTACATATTAGACATGATATGCACTTACTACATATGTATTAAGTGAGTAATATTTAACAATTAAGTTTATTTTCAAAGTGGTTAAAATAAAATATTTTGTCTATAGCATAGTATATGCATAGGATAAAAAAATAATAAATAAAAATAAATAAAAATAATAGAGAAATATTACTCAAAATATACAAACTTGATTTTGTTTTGTTTTTTTATGTATTGTAACCATACAATATTTTCTTTTGAAGTACATAACAAATTTAATTTTATTTGTCTTTATCATTTTTGTTTTAGATAATGTCGAATTTATCAAAATTGGAATTTTTCGCTCTCGATATTTCGAAAAAAAATTATTTGTCTTGGATCCTTGATGTTGTGATCCACCATGATACCATTAATCTTGGAGAAACAATAAAAGATGGAAATAGCGCATCCCTGCAGGATCGTGCAAAGGCAATGATTTTTATACACCATCATCTCCATGAGGAATTAAAAACTGAATGTCTTACGGTAAAAGATCCACTTATTTTGTGGAATAATTTAAAGGAGAGATACGAGTACCAGAAGACCGTAATCCTCCCAAAAGCTCGTTATGAATGGTTGTACTTGAGATTACAAGACTTTAAATCAGTTAATGAGTACAATTCTGCTTTATTTAAAATTGTTTCAAGACTGAAATTATGTGAAATTTTTTTTTTGAAGAAAATATACTTGAAAAAACTTACTCTACATTTTATGCATCTAATTTGCTTATGCAGCAGCAATATAGAGAGCGTCATTTTAAAAAGTACTCTGAACTAATTTATTGTCTTCTCGTGACCGAACAAAATAATGAATTTTTGATAAAAAAATCACCAATAACGACCAACTGGATCTGTACCATTCCCTGAAGTGAATGGTATACTATTTAATGTACAATTCCCTGAAGTGAATAAAATCTCATATTGTAACTATGGTCGAGGTCGTGGATATGAACGTGGTAGAAGAAATAACCACAACCGTGGAAGCTATATTCAGAAATCAGCAAACAAGCCATTCCACTAGAAGTGGAACAATCCTGAAGGATCAAAAGAAAAAAGAAAGAATTTGCTTAATAAACCCCCCAAGAATTATGAAAATGTTTGCTATAGATGTGGTATGAAAGGAGATTGGTCACGTACCTGTCGTACGCCCAAGAATTTGATGGATCTTTACCAAACATCTATTAAAGACAAAGGAAAAAAAATAGAAACACATTTTGCCCACCATGACAATCCTATTGACATAATCCATCTTGATGTTTCTGATTTCTTTGAAAATTCAAATGAAAAAATTGTCATTTAATTGGTGATGGAAATGTCCACACCGATTAATATTGTCGCTATTTTATATTTATATTTGTAATAAATATTTACAATTTAATTGTGATATACATTATCTTATTTTGTATAAACTTTTTTTATGTGAAGAATCATGGATCTTAATGCATTATCCATTTTAAATAATACAATTGATTGAGATATTTGTCTAGCAGACAGTGCAACAACGCACACTATTCTTCGTGATAAAAAATATATTACGAAATTAATATTGACAAATGCTAATGTCAATACAATATCAGGATCTACAAAATTAATTGAAGGCTCTAGAAGAGCTAATATTATATTACCTAAGTGTACAAAACTTTGTATTGACGACGCATTATATTCTACCAGATCCAGAAGAAATATGTTAAGTTTTAAAGATTTACGTCGTAATGGTTATCATATTGAAACCATAGATGAAAATAAAAAGGAATATCTTTGTATTACTTCTACCATTTTTGGCCAGAAACTATTATTAGAAAAATTTTATGCCTTTTCTTCTGGATTAAATTATATTACAATAAAATCAATTGAATCACATGTTGTGATGCACCAGAAGTGCACCAATTCAAAATTATTTATACTATGGCATGATCGCCTTGGGCATCCTGGATCAATAATGATGCGTCGAATTATTGAAAATTCACATGGGCATCCACTAAAGAACCAGAAGATTCTTCTACCAAGTGGTTATCCATGTACTGCATGTTCATAAGGAAAACTTATTATTAGGCCATCACCCTCAAAAGTAATTGTTGAATCCCCAACATTTTTACAAAAAATTCAAGGAGACATTTGTGGTCCTATACATCCTCCATGTGGTCTATTTCGTTATTTCATGGTTCTAGTAAATGCATAAACTAGATGGGCACTCTCTACTCGAAATATTGCATTTGCTAGATTATTTGTTCAAATAATTAGATTACGAGCACAATTTTCAGATTATCCAATTAAGACAATTCGTCTAGATAATGCTGGTGAGTTTACATCGCAGTCATTTAATGACTATTGCATGTATATTGGGATTGATGTTGAGTATTCAGTTGCACATACTCATACTCGGAATGGTTTAGCCGAATCTTTCATTAAAAGACTTCAGTTAATTGCTCGACCTTTACTTATGAGAACAAAATTACATATTTTTACTTGGGGACATGCCATACTACATGCGGCATCTCTAATTCGCATTAGACCAACTGCATATCATAAGAATTCGCCATTACAGCTTGTACTTGGTTAAAAACAAAATATTAGTCATATAAGAATTTTTGGTTGTGCTGTTTATATTCTCATTTCACCCCCTCAGCGCACTAAAATCAGTCCCCAACGCCGACTTGGAATTTATGTGGGTTTTGATTCTCCCTCAATTATTAGGTATTTAGAATCACTTATCAGTAATGTCTTTAAGGCACGTTTTGATGATTGTCATTTTGATGAGTCAGCTTTCCACCATTAGGAAAAAAAAAATTGCAGCCTGAAACTCAACTTGAAATCACTTGGAATACTCCAATGCTATCGCATCTTGATCCACGTACTAATCAATGTGAACTAGAAATTCAAAGAATTATTCATTTGCAAAGTATTGCAAATCAATTGCCAGATGCATTTACTGACACAAAGAGAATAATAAAGTCTCATATACCGGCTGCTAACGTTCAAGCAAGAATTGATATTCCTAGATCGAGTGATATAGTACCAAATGAGTCTAAAGTACGCTAGAAATGTGGAAGACCTGTCGGAGCCAAAGATAAAATTTCCCGAAAGATGATAATTCAAGGCAGAGAAGTTGGTACTCTTGAAGAAATTGTACTCACTAGTGCCTCTGAAGAGGCGAAACCCCCAAAACAAACAACCCTAGAAGTGAAACATCTTGAAGAGAGAGCTCGAAATGATTTTTCTCCTGAAGAGAAATAAGTACTTGAAAATAATGAAATCTCAACACATTACATGAGTACATGAGAAATTTGGTGTATAAATAAAATGGTTTTCGACAACGTATTCTCATTTAAAGTTTCTCTTGACATTACCAGAAGTAATGATGAAAATGAACCACAAACCGTCGAAGAATGTCGACGTAGAAATGATTGGCCATTATGGAAGGAAGCAATTCAGGCAGAACTAAATGCTTTAATCAAACGCGAAGTATTTGGACCTATAGTCTAAACCCCTGAAGGGATACAACCAGTTGGATATAAGTGGATATTTGTACGAAAACGAAATGAGATGCATGAGATTGTAAGGTACAAAGCACGCTTGGTTGTACAAGGTTTCTCACAAAAACCCGGTATTGATTACGAGGAAACGTATTCACTTGTCATGGATGCAATTACATTTAAATTTTTAATTGGCTTGGTGGTTACAGAAAGTTTAGATATGCATCTAATGGATGTAGTTACAGCATATTTATATGGATATCTGGATATTGATATTTATACGAAAATTTCTGAAGGATATTAAATGCCTGAAGCATGCAATTTAAAACCTATAAGTATCTATTCAATCAAATTACAATGATCGTTATATGGGTTGAAACATTCTGGACGCATGTGGTACAATCGACTAAGTGAATATTTAGTTAAAGAAGGATATGCGAATGTTTCAATATGTCCATGTGTTTTCATTAAAAGGACAGGATCAGGATTTGCTATTATTGCAGTATATGTAGATGATTTGAATCTCGTTGGTACTTCAGAAGAGTTGACCAAAACTGCTATTTGTTTAAAGAACGAGTTTGAAATGAAAAATCTTGGCAAAACAAAGTTTTGTCTCGGCCTACAAATTGAGCATTTGCGAAATGGAATTCTTATCCTTTGAGCACTCCTATGGTTGTTCGATCACTTGATACAAAGAAATACCAATTTTGTTCTCAAGAAGATGGAGAAACACTTCTTGGTCCTGAAGTATCATATCTAAGTGCGATTGGGGCCCTTATGTATTTTGCAAATTGTACAAGACCAGACATATCATTCTTTGTCAATTTGTTAGCAAGATATAGTTCTACGCCAACCCGAAGACTTTGGAATGGAGTTAAACATATATTACGATATCTTCAAGGAACAACAGACCTGGGTTTATTCTATTCAAATGGATCAAAATTGCAGTTAATTGGATATGCAGATACTGGTTATCTTTCTGATCCACATAAGGCTCGATCGCAAACATGGTATGTATTTACTTATGGTGACACAGTTATATCGTGGCGATCTGTAAAACAAATATTAATTGCAACTTCTTCAAATCACTATGAGATATTGGCAATTCATGAAGCAAGTCGAGAATGTATTCGGTTACGGTCAATGATTCAACATATTCGAAAAAAAATATGAATTTTTCTCGATTAAAGATACTCTAACAATATTATATGAAGATAATGCGGTATGCATTACACAGATCAAATGAGGCTACATTAAGGGTGATCGGACTAAACATATTTCTCCAAAATTCTTCTATACACATGAGCTCCAGAAAAGCGGCGACATTGATGCTCAGCAAATACGCTCAAGTGATAATTCAGGAGATTTATTTACAAAATTATTACCGACTTCAACATTTAGAAAGCTAGTAGAGAGAATTAGAATGTGTCAACTCAGGAATTTATCATGCAAAGTTGAGGGGGGAAACACTTTCCTAAAGAACATTAGTAGATTGTACTCTTCTTCATTCGTCTAAGATTTTTTCCCACAGGATTTTTCTTAGCAAGGTTTTAATAAGGCAATCTGACGGCATTTATCACCATGATGGGAACACAAGAATATTGTACTCTTTTTCCTTTACCAAAAGTTTTGTCTCATTGGATTTTTCTTGGTAAGGTTTTAATGAGTCATATTCTTAGTGTATGGTCATTCAAGGGAGAGTGCTATGAAACTGAATACGTAATGAATGACCATATTAATGGTCTTCATTAATGCTATAATTTTCTTTTACGTATAAAAGAAAAATTGCACTACAATGTAATTGATGAATAAAATGAGAATAAATTCTAAAATAGAAATTAATATATATGATTTTGAAAATCTATTATATAATTATTTTCGAAGAATTAATTATTTTTACATATTTGTGTTCTATATTTATTTGTTAGTTTAAAATTTTATCAATTTATTTTTTTCACAACAGATAATAATATTTTTCGTAGCAGGACTCATTTGTTATTCTTCTATTGTTAGGGGAAAAAGTTCAATAATTTTTTTTTCGGGCCAAAAGAAGCTGCAAGTCGAATCAGGTTTAAAACCCAAATTGAGTGAACTTCCAAACCCGGCCCATTTTTATTTATCATGCAGCTTCTTTCTAATTCGTCGGAAATATACCTCATTTTATTATTTTCAGTATATATATAATTTAAATTTATTAGATATTATTAACTTTCTTAATAATATCTAATTAATTTAATTTTTTAAATTAAAAACATGTTTGCGCTAGTTTTTTAGCTTATTTTTTTTACAAAAAGTCAAATTTTAAACTGCACTATTTGATTTTAAAAAAAAGCTAACTAATTATTTTTTCTCTTAATTTAATAAAGAAAGCCAATATATATTCCAAACACTACAATTTTTTTAAACAAAATTATTATAATACTCTTACATAAAAAGTCAACCTAATCACAAAAACAAAAAAAGCTGTGCTAATATCCCAAACACTATAACTTAGTGTTCATTTGGCAACTTGACTTTAAGATGATTTTTTGATTTTAAGCCACTTCAAGCCAAAAAGCTAAAAGTTCATTTGGTTGAAAAATTAGTGACTTTTAAGTTACAAAAAAAGTCAAATAAGTCGAATGTGAATTTCTAAAAATATCTTTCAGGTTAAATGAGATTTTTCCAAACCAAAAAGTCAAAAAGCCAATAGAGTAAAAGTTGAAGGTTGAAAATCGAGATTTTTTACCTTTTTAGGCTTTAAGCCAAAAAGTCAAAAAGCTCAAAAAATCAACTTTAAACTAGTTTGCCAAACAAGAGCTTAAAAGCTAAAAGTAAGGGTTGTTTATACATTTCAATAAAAAGCAAAAAAATAAAAAAATTACTACAAAAAATTATCAAAAACACTTTTACTTTTATTTATTTATTTATTTTTTAAAAAATAAACCTCCTAAAAATTAATCTTTAAAACTATTTCAAATAGGCAATAATAATATATACAGTAAAAATAGTAAAGTAGATAATTCAAATTATTTTAAATCACTCAAGGGAAGTCTGTTCCTTTATTTCTAGGTAAGAGCAAGAGAGATAGGGGGAGAGGGAAATGCCTGAAGTCCAATGAAATGCACGAAAATACAAATATCCTGTTTGGGCAAATTTACTTATTAGTTTATTAATTTATTTTAGTTATAAATTTGCTTATTTGGTTTATTTATTTATTTTTGCTTAATTTTTTTTTTAATTTTTTTTTAATATTTTGATTAATTTTTTTTTATTTTTTTGAGTTATCTCAACAAAAAAAGTCTAAAAATATAATAATTTGATCAAATAATAAATTTTTTTTTACTAAAAATAAAAAATCAACTTAATCAAATAAGCAAATAAGCCAATTTTTTCGGACCATAATTTGTTAATAAACTTAATAATATTTAATTAATTTATTTTTTATATAAATACAAAAAAATCCAACTAAATTGGTCCGGTCCAATAAAAGACCCAATTGACAATTAGCTTAAAATCTAATTTTTTTATTTTTTATTTATTTTTAGTAAAATAAATAAATTATATTTAAAATAAGTTATTTAATAATTTAAATTTTAATTTTTTTTTTTGAAATTGATTATATGAATAAAAAATTATTATTTTTTGTTTTCGGTTCAAAATAAATAATTTTACCTTTTATATATTTAATATTAATAATTATATATAATTGGTAGTGGTAGTAATTAAGTTATGAATAATAAATATTATTATATTTTATAAATTGTGTGAGTTTGAATAGTATATTATGAGAATTTGTATTTTAATTTAATTTTTAAATTTTTTTCCTAAATAAATAATTTTAATTTTTTTTATATTAAAAAAAACTGAAAAGACAAATTGCCAGCTTGTTCTTTTATTTATAAGCCGGAGTCCAGAAGGGGGGAGAGAGAAATGGTGGAAGTCCAAATGGCGTCTACGAGAGCTCAATCGCCCCCCTACGCCGGCGCTGCGAAAATCGCTGATTCTCCGTGCTATCCTCAATACACCGCTTCTCTCAAATGTACTCTCTCTCTCTCTCTCTCTCTCTCTCTCTCTAAATGTACGTGTATAGATACATTTCAAGCTGTTTCTTCAATTCTTCCTCTCTTTTTTTTCCTTGTAAACCCTAATTATGAACGAAATTGAGAATCTTGACATTGTTTCTTCGCTTGATATATTGAATCCGTCTTGGGCTTGTTCTTTTTGGCGTCTCTAAATTTGTTTGTTTATCCTTTTAGTTTGTTCGTTTCTTTTAATTTTTCGATGTTGATTATCGTGTGCCATAAGTTCGTGCCGCTCATGATAAGTGTAGATTCTCATAAGTTCGAATTGGTCTTATGAAAATTGGTTTGCGAAACTTTCATAATTGTCAATGGAGTTGACGCCCTTCAATTTCAAGGGACCGTTGTACTGTTTTAAGGCATTTGGAATGATATTTTGAATCTTTGTTCATCTATTTTAAAATCTTGAGGGAATTCTTTGAACATTACACCATTTCACGGCTTCCATTTTTGCCGTTGATTTTGTTTCTTCTACATTGTAACTGCTGCAGTTTTTTTTTTTAAATTCTTTCCATTCTCTTTTTTTTCCCTTCGTCTTTAAAATTTTTCTAATTTAACATTTTTATAGCAATAAATTAAAAATTGCACACAACCCTAGTGTAAGTTTAGGAATTTGTCATACCTCTTCGTGTGCAGTTTTCTTTCTTTTTTTTGTTTGTTTGATTTCTTGAAATTAAAAAAAAAAAGTGAAGCTTGAAGCTCATTCGCAAATATCTGCCATTGTTCATAGCTGCTATACTTTAGATGATTGAAATTACTGTAATATAATATGTAAATTCTGAACAAGGCATTCAAATTATTTGGAAGGGTCTTAGGATGAGCTATCATACATGTTTGCTAATGATTTTTGTGTTTGCAAAAAATATCTTAGTCACACTAATTATAATTTAACTATAACTACACAAATGTAATAAAGTAAAAGCCTATTATTAGCATTAAGTATTTCATTCGACTATACACATCCCTTAATAATACACTGATCATATGTAGTTTTTCAGTCAAAGGACACCATACTAGTATAAGTTATATATGATACTTTGTTTTTAAGTTGCACAATGCTGACTTTGTTCACCCATTACTCTCATCTAGAGCTTCGTTCATTTGGCGGGAAAGGAAAGAAAAATGAAGAAAATAATTTTATTTCCTTGCATGCGTGTCCAATTGTCCCAAGACAATTTGGCTTGGCTCCCACAATAATAGTATTTTGACAAAAAGTTTCCTTGAAATCATATTATGCAAAAAGTGTAAGATTATGCATTGCGACTCGCGAGAAAGTAGAAAACTAAATTTTCTATTAACTTTATTGCAAAACAAACGGGTAATGGATATTAGTTTACTTTCCAGTTTTCTATATTCTTTTCCTTTTCTTTACTTCACTTTTTTTGGGATATTAGTTGACCTTTATGAATGAAGATTAGGAGTAACCTATTAAGAGCGAAAAAGATATGAAAGCAAGATTCCGACTTTTGCAAAAATAAGGGACTTGTTGAGTCTACGAAGCTTTGCTTCTAGTAGGTGCCCCGTAATGCCTCCCTTCATTTACTTGCCTCCTATATCTCTTAAAAAAAAAAAAACTGTGTTCCTTCTTCTTCTTCTTCATTTACGAAGCTTTAGCTCTTGTAGATGGTTCTTAACTAACAAAGTTTGGTGCCTCAAACATGAAAAAGATTTTGACTTATATCATATTTCTGACAACCTCTTTAAATTATAGTACTTGTTGTCTGTGGTCAAGTGAGGGGTGAACTAAGTAGAGTGATGGTCACGAGTAGGATATTGGGATGTTAATGTAGAAAAAGAAATTAGGATGCATGCATGGGTTGAAAGAGAAATACAGAGAAGTAGGATTAATGTAGGCGAGCTTTGGAGATTCAAGATAATGCTGCCTATGACAGACTTTGCGATGCAGAACCTGTGAGGAAGAGTAAAGGTAAATTTGGAATTTCATTTGGAGCAATGGGCATTCTGTACTTGTATTGACAATTAACTTGACTCTTTTTTCTATGTTCTTATATATAAGCCAGTTGCTAAAAAAATCATTTTATTTGTATATTATTATGTTTTAAGAGTTAGGGGTGTTTAGTAATTTTATAATTTGAGAGATATGTTGGGGTTACCTTCTGTGTCGAGTAATGTTTTATGGTCGTTTGCATTGGATTTTATTACTTTTATAATATACTGATTGGTAAAACTTGTACAATTTTCCTATTTGTGAGTCAAAAATCAATGAGGAATAGGAGATGTCGTATAAGTATTCACGTTAAATATTTATTTCTGATAGCGAGTCGACTTTTAGACGTGTAATCATATTTTTGTGAGTTGCTTAGCCGGGGAGGGGTAAGTCCTTCGTCTTTCTCCATTCCTTTTCTTCTTATTCTTTTTATAGGAATTCAAAATAGTGTTCCGAGTTTGCTGTTTACTGCTCAAAAAGTGTGCAGTTCTCATCTGCAAAACCCAATTACAATAAATTACTTATTGTAAAATTAAGAATATAATAAATCTAGCTTAAATCTATTCTAACCCCCTCCCTTACCTATTGGCCTTCAATTTAACTGTTAAAACATTAAATTACTTACCATTTAGGCCCTCAACTAGACTCAATTATGAAAATTCTGCAGGTTAACCCAACTATTTTATCTTTCATTCCTCCAAACTTGGAACTTATATTCTACCTTCTAAAACCTTGATGCCAGGAATATATCCTACCCAAAACCCATCTCAATCCCAATTATAGGTTACTTTTGTCTTTTGTTTCCTAATGCTATAAGGCATCACTTTGTGTTGGGTTTAGAAAATGAAAGCTTTTTGGGCTGGGGTTTCATTAAGTAGAGGAATGCCTCTAGGATTTCCAGATGAAAAAGTATAAAAGTTGGCTTGAGTTAGGCATTTAATCGCTGGATTGATGAGTGTAGGTTGCTGGATTTTGTGGACTAGTTTAGGGTTTTTTAGTATGAATTGTAGCCATTGGGTAAGGGAAAGAGTTGAAGATTGATTTTGGGGATTTTTTTAATGACCAGACATATGTATTCAAAAGGAACTGCCTCAGAGGGTGCCCACCATCTTAGGTTTGATTGCATAGTGTTTTTGGTTTGAAGGAGAGCCGAACTAGGGTTTGGATTAGTTTGTGTAATTTATGGTGCATGGCCTCTAGAATTATTCTTATATATTTTTTGCCTACAAAACCTTAGTGTTAAGTTACCAATTGTCGCAAAGTTTCAAGCTTTTAAGAAATGAGTCTAATAATGTATATCAAGTTAGGTGACACCCTCCCTTGTGTGCAACGTGAAGATGTAAAAATCAATGCACACATAATATAATGCAAATGGGGAACGAATGCAACTAGAGAGACTTAAACCCAAGACCTTGTCAATCCTGAGCTTTGATACCATATTCAGCCACTAGTTGTCCCAAACTTAAGTTATTAGGGGAAAAAAACTAACATTGTGCATCACCATATCCAACATTGAAGAGGAAATCTTTTGAGACTCTAGTGGCATACCAAATTGTCCCAAACTTAAGTTATTAGGAAAAAAACCCAACAGTGTGGATCAGGATCACCATATCCAACATTGAAGAGGAAATCTTTTGAGACTCTAGTGACACATCACCATTCACATATCCGTTCAACTCCACTTTCCAAATTACAAAAGTCTACGAGCTTTCTTCTCCTGTTTAAAATCTAAACATCAGAAGAATCCATAACTTTTAAATTAAGGAATCTGTAAACTTAGTGAAGTAAATCATTATGAATAGTATCAGTTGTGTTTTTAAACTGTTGTACTGCATCTGTCACAATACGAAAATTCAAAATTCTCCTGGGGTAGGCTGTCTCCTGATGTTTTATGCAAAACAGTAATGCCATCTCCTTATGTATCATCCAGATGTATTCCAGATTAAAAGTGAAGAAAAGAAAGTTGTTTGAGTTCTATTGTTCCCCATACTTAAGTCTAATTGACATAATGACACTGCATAATTCCTTTTTTTTGTCCAATTTAGTTATTCGGCCAATTTCTTGGCTACACTAGTTAATGGATGAATTTGCGGTTTATGTCATTGCAGACCTTTTCCTGATAGCTTTTATCACTTGATTTAATTTTAAAGTTTAACTTTTACATTTTGACGAAGTGTGCAAATAATACAACTTCACTGCCAAATGGCATCTTAGCTTATTATATGTTCACGAGGGAATTGTTGTGCCTTGTTTTGGGATTTAGCAGTTCTTCTGATCATACACTGCCTGAGATTAATTTTTCCGTAACCTGTCACCACCTCAAGTTTGACCAGATTTAAGGATATATGAAAATTAAGTGAACAGGTTGAAGCCTGGTTGGGGCATATAGGTTTAAGCCTTGTGGCGTTTTCATTACAGGTAAAAAGGTGAACATAGAAAATCTAAAAATGAAGCTCTGTCACAGAACAATCCACATGAAATATGCTGTTTTTAGGAGCACATGAATGATTAAGAAATAGGCTCATTGAATAAAGGAAAAAATAAGGAAAGATGATCAGAGGAGATGTTGGAGTAGAGGGGGTTTTGGGGGGTTGGGGGTTGTAGCTTTGTGTTCCACCCAGGTTATGTTGTTGATGACGCAATGTTACGAACGCTGTTGTGGCAGCTTGACCAACAGTGGTAAACAAATTAACTCCTAATTTCTCAGGCATTGAAGTCTTGAGGGTGGATACCAACTATGCTAGGGTTTCTAGATACTAATAAGTAGTATGCTTAATTTTTTTTTGGGGTGGGGGTTTAGCTGCGCGGTGTGCTCCAAAAACAATATTTCCCTGGACCCACTTGAGTTGTATAGTTTTCTCCAAAACCTTCCAATAAATATTTTTTTTTGGTTGTTGAGATTCTACTGATTTTCGGTTTGAGAGGGAATAATTAGGATTTAGGACTTAACTTTGGTTTCTATCTTGTGTACCCGTTCTTGGAGAACAGTACCTGTTTTTCTCTTACATGTTTAGCCAATACTAATATCGGAAACATAATTTGCAGGTTTAGAAGAATTTAACTCAGACAAGAGTAAATGTCAAGAACATTTTGACATTTACAAGGAATGCAAGAAAAAGGAGGTACAAAAGAATTTCTCAAAGACTTTCAGTAGTTCTTTCTCATGATGTATGCTAAGGATTATTAATTTCAATGTAATATGTTTATGTTGCATATTGCCCTATGTATGATAAATTGGGTTGTTTGGATAAAAAGTGGTAGAAACATCATAGGTTGACTGTTCTCTCATTGTACAACTTGCTTCTTGGTATTTGATAAGAAGATCCATTTTTTATTATTTCCAAATCTATATTAGAAAACAGAGCGGTCTTATATGACACATTATATTTTTGATCAAATGGTTAAAATTGTCTAAGCTTACATCTAACGACAATAAGTACCACTTCAGAAAAATATTATCACTCTGCTCATGTATGCAGTTGGCTTAAAAAAATATCACGTCTCTCCTAATTTAATACCATCTACCTCCTCATTTTTCTCTGTTAAAAAAATATGATATCTTTTTACAAAAAATACAACTTCAGAAAAATAAAACTTCAAAATGTTTTATAGCTTATATTTGATATAAAAATATTTTGAAACTTTTTAAAAAAAAAAATAAAACAGAATTTTTAGGAATTTTTTCTTCTTTCCAAAAAATGATTTGTTTTATTGAAGAAATGCTATTTTGATTACATTCGATATAAAATTATTGAATTACTTTTTTTTTAATATAAAAAAATTTGAATTACGTGACAACTTAAAATGTATCCTTTTTTTTAACAAAAACTAATTACTATTTTTTTGGAAAAAATGTTTTCTGCCTATCTGAAAACTAAAAATTAAAATTATTATTATTTTTCCATCTGAAAATTAAAAATTAAAATTGTTGTTTTGATTACCTTTGATAGAAACTTGGTTTGAATAATTTTTTATTTATAAAAAGAAACTTCTTTATTTATAAAAAGAAGTTGTTGAGGAGGTTTTGGTTTTGATCAATTTTATTATAAAAAGAAACTGTACATAACCTTTATTATGTAATTTCTTTTATGTAAATTTTCATGGGTTGGATTGTATATTTTTAATAATTGATTGGAAATGCT
This sequence comes from Heliamphora exappendiculata, assembly GCA_034768845.1. NCBI lineage: Eukaryota > Viridiplantae > Streptophyta > Magnoliopsida > Ericales > Sarraceniaceae > Heliamphora > Heliamphora exappendiculata. Next base: position 7,672 of record JAOTRH010484045.1, on the reverse strand, counting down.
CGAAGGGTTAACTGTTTTTAAAAAAAAATCAAATTGATCGAAAGTACCTTTAGGCACGGGTCATACCTTAGTATATCTATAATCTCCGACAACAACGACAACGAAAGTATATATATATATATATATATAGTGATTGTGACATCGATCTTGTGGTATGGGAGAGTTGAACTAGTATAGAACTAACCTTTTGCTACTTTTGAAGAAGTGGCCACCTTGAAGTTGTGATTATTCAGTTTTTAACATTACAGAAGGCAGTAGTTTCTCTTATTGCTTTATTCTTATTTGACAAGGACATAAGGTACCTTGTGACACAAGCCATGGAACTTGCAGTACGAATATTAGCTTCCATGCTAAAGTGGAAGCTAGCATCTATCTCAAGTGCAACATTCAAAATTGGGCTGAGCGGTCAGGTCTTACCAAAGATTGAGCCATTGCTTGATTAAAATGGACCATGTGTCTATCTGAAGAGTTGTATTGAGTTTACTGAAGCATTTGAAGAGTATGAATAATAGCTTCCATGTTGAAGTGGAAGCATGCATCTATCTCAAGTGCTACACTCATAATTGGATGTCTTATCAAGATTGAGCCATTGCTTAACTAAAATGGAACCATTTGTTTATCTGAAGAGTTGTACTGAATTTGCTGAAGTATCATTTCAAATCCCAAATTTTAAACCTTACTATGGACACTAGTATCATGGCTATTTAACTGGCAACAGCCTCTTATGAGCAGATTTCCAACCTTGGTGCTTTTATTGCTAGTTAACGTCTTTTTTAAGGATTTCTTTAAAAAAAATGTTTTTAACGGAGCAACTGGTTCTAATTATGATAGCATCCTAGATTATTGCAAATGGGAAAATTATAGTTTGTCTCCTTAATTGTTGGCAAAGTACTTAAATGCGATGACACTATTTTTTCTTGCAAAGACTAAAAGCATATCTAATGGCATTAATGGTTGAGCAACAGGGTAAACTTGTTCATTGCATTCATAAAAAGAAAAGCTGAATGATGGTAATATCTTTGTGCATGTCTATAACTAATGCAGTAACTTTCTGCATTAATTTTGTTAATATTTCTCTTCGTCTTGACAGAGGGAAGCTCGATTGGAGCGTAATAGGAATCGTTCCTTCTTCTCATGAAGTCTTTCTTGGACAATGACAGTCATTCCTGTGAGTTGAAGAATCAATAAGTTCCCAGCAAGTGCTGAGCCCTCTTCTGTTGTAGAATTAGATTTACTTTAAATTGATCACCGATTATGAGCAGGGCTGTTACAACATTGAATTCTAATAATTTTTTTTTTTTTTTGCATTTATTTCCTTTATGCTCTATGACAATGACAAGGCTCACCTTTGCCCTCTTATGTGGGAACTCTGCCTGGTCATTTGTCCGCTTAATGAGTCTTGATTCATGTCTTTGTGCTGCATGGTGACTAAACTTACTCGACATATGGATCATGATTCCATGCTATATTGGATAATCATCTTTTGAGGGCTGTGTTTTAACTGAGAATGAAATTAAGCAGTTTATTGTCTTTTCAGTTGCATGAACTTGCATCTCCTATATTTGGGAAGAATGGAACAATAAATGAAGAAAACCTGAACGGATAAATAAGAATGATACCCTTTTTGAAGCTCGTTTCAAACCGGAAAACAGTAAATGAACATGGATAATGAGGCCAACTTATGAGGTTTTCTTCTTGGTAACCATAAATGTGGTGAAAGATAATGTACTGGAAGTCTTTGTGTAATTAACTAAGTAGTTCATCAGAATACGGATAATGAGGCCAACTTATGAGGTTTTCTTCTTGATAACCATAAATGTGTTGAAAGATAATGCATACCCAGGTTTTTCATGTATTGTATTAATGGATGCATGTCTTAGATTTATTGATTCTATGTTATTGATAACTGGAACTCCTTCAGAGTGCTCACAACTGAATCCTAACACAAGAAGTGGAAATCTGCTTTCTTTGTATGCTTTAAAAAATCCCTTAAAAGAAAGAGATACATAGGAGTTAATCTAAATGTATTTGTTAGCTTTATTATGATTGTTATTCGGTGTGGTTGGGCATACCATATCTTTTTGTATATTCTCGTTTTACCTATAAATAAACTACTGTGTGCCCCATTAGGGTTAACGCCTCCATTAAACCTAATATTGTCATATTAACATGGTATCAGAGCCACCATCACCGGTAGCTCCTCCTGGACTCCAGCCTTAGCCGCCGATCACCCAAGCCACCTCCGTCAGCACCAACATCACCACCACCAGTGCCAACATCCACCCAAACCCCTTCCATCGTCGCCGAAGCCCCCTAAAACTACAACTACTAGCACCGAAATCCACCCAAACCTCCGCAACCCACCAAAATCACCACCACCAGCGTCAACATCCACCCAAGCCCCTTCCATCATCGTCGCCGAAACCCCCCACAACCACCACTACCAGCGTCGAAATCCACCCAAACCTCTGTAACCCACCAAAATCACTACCACCAGCCCTGACATCCACCCAAACCACCTCCATCATCGTCGAAACTCACCAAAGCCACCACCACCAGCGTCGACACCCACCTCAGCCTCCACCACAAGCGCCGAAACCTCCCAAACCAGTCCCAAACCAGTCGCCGCCACCCAAACAGTCGTTGAAACCCATTGAAACCCACCAAACAGTCGCCGACCATTTAAACCGTCGTCGGAAACCTAGCCGAGTCGTCGGTTGCCGGAACAGTCGTTGGGCCACCCTAACAGGTCTCGACAGTTCTTTTTTCTTCTCCCTCACTGCGTCCATTCATTCCATGCAATGGCTTGCTTTCCATTCAACTAAAAGTTCTGTGTTGTCTGATTTTTGTTGATGCAGTGAAGGTTGTTTGTTTGTGGGTTGTCTGGTATTTGAACAAGAATGTCATCGGAGGGCGATAGGTCTGCTACCCGGACTTCTGGGACTGGCGAGTCTCTGACGGATACCGGGCGACTAATGAGAACTGAGGTGTTCTCTTCTTCTACTCGGCTTGTCGATGAGAAGCTTGACGATGCTTCTGCTTATTCTTTGTAGCGGAAGAATGTGTTGAAATCCTTACAAGGCATGGAATTGGATTCCCACTTATTTGACGATGCCCCTGATCTTAGTTCTCCTATTTATCGTACCTGGGTACGAGACGATACTCGTCTCTTCAGTCTGATTATGAATTTAATGAACCGCAGTGTTAAGATTTTGGTTGTAAGTGCCGATACGGTGCAAGAAATCTGGGGGGCTCTGAAAGATATCTATTTCTCCACAAATGACTTATCGCGTTTGTATGATGTGATGCGAGGATTCTTTCGCTCGCAACAGGCTGGCCGTCTCCTTCAGGAGCACTTTATGAGCTTTAAAGTGCTTGTTGACGAGTTCGATCGGTTTCTTCCATTCACCAGTTCTCTCTGTAAATTTCAGGAACGGATGCAGATTCTAGTCGTGTATTTCTTGGCCAGTTTGGATTCTGAATATGATACGGCCCGTTGACAAATTTTTGTTGGGACAAACATTCTTTCCTTTTATGAGACTTTCTGTCGGGTGAGTCGTTCGATGCGTCGCGACGACATCAAGTCTACACCTAATGTTAGTGACCCGTCTCCCCTTGTTGCTTCTCGTGGGGGCAATGGAACTCGGAGCTGTGGCCGTGGCCATGGTCTTGGTAGGGGCCGTGATGGAGGTCGAACTGGTGGGGGGCGCGAAGGGGGTGCTCTTGAAACCCGTTATTGCAAACTATTGTGGGATTTATGGACATATTCGCAGTAAGTGTTATAAATTACATGGAAAACCGTCCCCAGTAGCCAATGCTACTGTTGATTACTCTCAGGCAAACTCATCCTCCTCTTTTCAGAAGTAGCCTGTTGAGATGACCTCAGCAGAATATGAGCAGTATATTCAGTCTCAGGTTGCTAGTCCTCCCGCACTTGTCGCTGCTCTTTGCAGGTAATCCTAGTGCCTGTTTGGCGACTACTCCGTCTGCTTGAGTGATTGATTCAGGTGTCTCCTACCATATGGCTGGTTTTGTAAGTGTCTTATTTAACTATCAGGTGACTCCTAGACATCGTAGTGTTCTTGTGGCTAATGGATCTTCCTTACCCGTTAAGGGACGTAGAGTTGCTACTCCCACACCGTTCTTAACGCTACCTAATGTTTTACATACTCATGGGAATCTATTTAATTTGTTATCAGTCAGTCAACTTACTAATGATCTCAACTGTTGTGTGACTTTTTATCTTGATGGTTGTGTTTTTCAGGATCTTACGACGAGGAATATTATTAGTAGAGGTTGAGTGTCTGATGGGCTGTACTTGGTGAAGGAGGTGGCTGCTATGGCCTGCTCCGCAGTTTCTTCTCCCAGTTTTGAGGTTCATTGTCTTCTTGGGCATCCATCTATATTTAGTTTGCATAGTTTCTGTCTTAGTTTTCGTTCTATTTCTAATAGTGAGTGAGTCGTGTCAGTTAGCAAAGCACCTGCGTGTGCCTTTATTACCTCGGGTCAATAAATAAGCTTCGGCTTCTTTTTCTTTAGTTTATTTAGATGTTTGGGGGCCATGTCCAGTCGAATCTGTTTTTGGATTCCGTTAGTGCGTCATATTTGTGGATGATTATTCTCGTGTGACTTTCTTATATCTTATGCGACATAAATCTGAAGTAGCATCTATTTTTTCCTCTTTTTGTATGGAAGTACAAATCCAGTTCCAGGCTCAAGTTAAATGTTTGCACAGTGATAATGGTGGCGAGTATCTTTCAACCCAGCTAAAGACTTTCCTGTTCACACATGGCATTATTCATCAGACTTCTTACCCAACTACTCCACAGCAGAATGGTGTCGCTAAGCGCAAGAACCGCCATATTATGAAAATTGCTCAAGCTCTCTTGTTTCAGATGCACGTACCTAAGCAATTCTGATGGCATGCCATGATAACTGCTTGTTACTTGATCAACCGCCTCCCCTCTCAGGTACTTGGTGGAAAAATTCCGATGGCCGTCCTTTCTCCCGGGAAGAGCCTTTTCTCTTTACCCTTGAGAATTTTTGGGTGCCTTTGTTATATTCGTGACACTCATCCCCAGCGGACGAAGTTAGATGCTCGGGCTGTCAAATGTACTTGTCTGGGTTATTTGAAGACTCAGAAAGGATATCGTTGTTTTTGTCTCTCTCTGTACAAGTTCTTAGTCTCCCGAGATATCGTCTTTGTGGAGTCTACTCATTTCTCTACGTCAGATTCAGTTGTGTTGGTGGTTGGGAGTTTTTGATTTTCACAGTCTTGATTTTTTAGTGTATTTTTTGCCCTTGTCCTCTTCTGCAGGTGCTTCTCCTACTGCGGGGTCCTCTCTGCTTTCTCCGTCGACTCCTTCAGTTTCATTGGACCTCTCCTCTGCTGAGCCAGTCTCCTCATCTGAGAATTCTCTTCTCACGGTAAGTGCTCCTCCTCCTGACAATAATGCTCCTATTGCTACTCGAAAATCTTATTGGACTTGTAGGGATTATCCTCTCTATACTACCTTCTACAAGGGTCTTTTTGCCTCCTTACAGGCTTGTATCTCCACTCTGGATAAGACCGTTAAGTTCAATCATGATAGTTCTCTTGCCTGCTTGAAGGCCCGTCTTGCTGCGAAAAAGTATGCTCAGACGTATGGCATTGATTATTTTGAGACCTTCTCTCCCATTACCAAGATGATCTCTGTTCGCCTATTTATGTCTCTTGCTGCAACTCGCCATTGGCCTTTGTATCAGCTTGATGTGAATAATGCTTTTCTTCACATCAATTTGCAGGAGGAAGTCTATATGGAGCAACCTCCCGGTTTTGTTGCTAGGGGGGTCTCAGCTGGTATGTTGTCTCCATTGCTCTCTTTATGGATTGAAGCAATCTCCACGGGCATGGTTTGGTCGCTTTAGTATGGTTATGCGCCAATTTGATCTTTTACGGTCCGAAAAAGACCACATTGTGTTCTATCGGCGTTCCTCTGTTGGTTGTATTCTATTAATCGTATACGCTGATGATATTGTTGTCACATGGGATGATATGGTAGGTATTTCTGAGTTGAAGTAATTTCTGAAATCTCAGTTTCAAACTAAAAATTTGGAGGAATTGAAATATTTTCTCGGAGTTGAAGTAGCACGCGGCAACAACGATATCTTTATTTCCTAGCAGAAATACGTGATGGATATTCTAGCTGATGCGGGGCTTTTGCGAGCAAGGAGGGTCGAGTCATCTATGGACCCGAGTGTCAAACTCCTTCCTGGTAAGGGTGATGTTTTTTTTCTTCTTGACCGATATAGAAAAATGGTTGGGAAGTTGAACTATCTGACAACAATGAGAAGACCAGATATCGCCTTTCCTGTGAGTGTGGTGAGCTAGTTCATGGCTGTGCCTCGGGTCTCACATTGGAATGCCGTGGTTCGAATTTTATGATATCTCCACAGTAACCCCGGTAAAGGACTACATTTCAATGATCATGGCCCTTTATGATGGAAGGGTATTCTGATGCATATTGGGCAGGATGCCTCATTGATTGGAGGTCCACTTCTGGATTCTCTATATTTATTAGTGACAATCTTATCTCTTGGAAGAGTAAGAAGCAAGACGATTCTCGATCGAGTGCAGAAATTGAATATCAGGCTATGGCTCTAGCGACTTCTGAGATTTTATGGCTCCGTCAGTTGCTTAGTGAGTTGGGTGATCGCTGTCATGGCCCAACAAAGCTTTGGTGTGATAATAAATCTGCAGCGTATATTGTTACAAATTCAGTATTTCATGAGCGCACGAAATATATCGAGGTGGATTGTCATTTCATTAGGCGAGTATCAGAATGGTGTGATCGTGTTTCGCTTCATTCGTTCTGGAGAGCAATTGACGAATATTTTCACTAAATCTGTTTCGGGTCCTCGAATTCAATACATATGTGACAAGTTGAGCATGTTAGATATATATGCTCCAGCTTGAGGGGGGTGTTAGCTTTATTATGATTGTTATTCGGTGTGGTTGGACATGCTATATCTTGTTGTATATCCTCGTTTTATCTATAAATAAATTAGTGTGTGCCCCATTATGGTTAACACTTTTATTAAACCTAATATTGTCATATTAACAATATTAATAATGAAAATCAATTTAAGGCAACCACAATTCATATTATGTAAAATTTAAGCATCCCTTAAATAAAACAGGCTAAAACTTTAAGCTACGGACCATCACATTATGGCAGCTATGATTATGGGTGCTTCTGGCAGTTGAGCTTTTGAAAAAAGTTAATTATTGAAAAGCACAAGTTAAAAGTAGTAAAATTATGCTTCTCAAAAGTTATTTTAAAAAGCTTTTTAAAGTTATTTTTGGTCCAAAAGCGAAAAGTAAAAGTTGTAACAAACAAGCTGACACATATTTCAAAAAGGTAATAATGCTTCAAGCTATTTTGAGAAATTTTGACAAACACCTTGTAATGCTTAATGTTGAACCTATCTTCGATTGCTTATGCTTACGTCACCATTAAGGTGTTTCACTATCACCACACAACGACCACTATCTCATTGCCACCACCCAACATTGCCTTTGCCATCCCTCCACCATATATGTCACCATCACCATAACTTCTACCATGACGAACATGCAGTAATGAAGTAGCAATAGTGGTGCAGTGGTGGTGGGGTTGGTAGGGTAAGGTTG
>JAOTRH010484024.1:0-25054 GCA_034768845.1 Heliamphora exappendiculata | reverse complement strand
CTAAAAAAAATAGTTGATTTTGTAAATATGTTAACTTACACATATTTTTATTGTTAGTTTTGATTTAAATTAAAAGTGAGAAATGAAAATATTTAAAATATCCTCCTTAATAATTAAAAAAATTATTTATCATTTAAAATTAAATTTATAATTAAATCATATTTATAGTGCCTTTAGACACGGATAATCGTTTGTTAACGTTTATATTTATTATTTTTATTTTTATTTCAAAAATTTACTAATTTTTTATGAATAAAAATTGTATTTTCATCTTTTTTTATGAATAAATTTTTATTTCACCTTTTTTGTTAACCACCTCTAAACACCATTTTCAACTACCGTCTTAAACTATTGCCTCCGGTCATCCCATACAGTCACCTTCTCCGACTATCACATAAGGCTTCCGCCTTCGACCACCACTTTCGATCACCATTCAGTATCTCTTACTATTATTACTGGCCAGCACCTCTAATCATCACCTCCAACCACCATATCAGGCCATCACCTTTGACCACTGCATTTGTTTATAACCTTCGATTACTACTTTTCAAGTATTTATGTGCCAAATATTTTTTTATTTTTTATTTTTTAAAAAATAAAATAAAAATATATTTTTTATTTATTGTAAATAAAAATAAAAAAATTATAAACGTTACCAAATAATACCTAAGCTTCTGTTTAGCATGTTTAAAAAAGATTAAATTTTTTCTATAAAAAACTTACAAATATTTTAAACACTATAATTTTTAAATAAAAAGACTACTATAAAACTCTCAAATTAAAAATTAACTTTACTCACAAAAATTGTTGTGCAAGAAAGATTCAGAATAATCAAAACAAACATAAGGAGACAGATTTTACGTGGTTCGTCAATTTTCTTCGTCCATAGGCAGCAGAATTCAATATATGGAGAAACGATTATAAATCACTCAACTCTCACAAATTCTTCTATCAAACAACTTGCATACCAATAATCTGATGCCACATTCATATTTATAGGAGAAAAAAATATAATCTAATCAAACTTGTACTAGTCGAGTTCAAAACTAATTAAACAACTGTAAATTCATATTTTTCAGAACTCTTCAAATTTAGTAATTATGATAGACTAGAAGTCTACAAACTCAAATTGAATTTGAGCTAAAATTTCCGACAAACTTTACCTTGGCGAGAATCCATATCCCAAGCAAATTAACATACCAAAGTTGCCACTAAATACAATAAAAGTGTTTAAATTTCTGAATCAAACAAATCAACAGATAAAATCCGCATCTAAATGCTCTTTGTGGCGTCAAATTCACCTTGGGTGACAAAAGTTTCAAATCAGACATATTGGCAGATTAATACTACCACTAGATACACCCTTAGACGTCATACACCTGTAAGTGTTCAATACTTTGACAAATTGGTCAAGTTCAAACAATGTTGGGACTTAACCTCACTCTTATCAGACTTCTTACAAATTGTGTTAGCACCACCTTTAAAAGTATATCCGTGCAGAAAATATAAATTACCACCGATAGTACATTTCAAAATCTCATAAGCCCCCAACATAACTTTGAGAACTCCACCATTTATACTAATTTTAAACACTTTCAAGTCTAAAACTCCAAGTGAGATAAAATTCTTATTCAAATTTGGTACCTACCGAACTTCTGAAATAACCTTTATAGTTCTATCATACTGCTTCAAGCGGATACTTCCTATATATCGAATCTTATAGGCATTATCGTTGCCCATAAGCACTGCTCCACCATCTATCTCTGTGAAGTCAGAAAACCAATCCTGATTGGGACACATGTGATAGGAACATCCAAAATCTAAAATTCATTCATCAGAACGACAGACAAATGGTGAACTCGTCAAGACAACATCAGAATCTTCATCCTCACTGACAGTATTGGCTGTGAAAGCTGTGTCTTTCTTCTGTTCGTTCAGTTTCAAACAGTCCTTCTTTCAGTACCCCGAATTGTGGCAATAAGCACATTCATCTTTGGCGATTCTCCTCAATCCAGATAAATCACCGCCTGATTTTGACCAAAAAATTCTCTTCTTTCCAGATTGCGTTGAACCAGAGCTTACTGACAAGGTTTCATTGAATGTATCATAGTTGACCTGCTTGTCTTTCCGGCGATACTTACTGTTTATCAAAATACTAGATACATTACTAAAACGAATCTTTTCCTTCCCGTACAAAAGTGTGGTAATCAGATATTCATATGAATCAGGTAAGGAATTCAATAGCAACAAAGTCTTATTTTCGTCTTGGATCTCGACATCCAAGTTCTGCAAATCAGCAAGAATTTTATTATAATTATTCAAATGTTTGAATATAGAAGTACCTTCTTGAAACTGAATAGTAGCGTCGTTGTGTTGATAATTTTTATCAAATTGTCTCACGATCTAGGCATTCTCTATCTATCCAATGTATTCACCTATGTAGTTTTGAATATAAGGACGTTTTAATTAGCCGTGTGTAAATAATTTGTGAATTTATTTTTATTTGTTAATTTAATTTAATTTAATTCGTACGAATTATATAAATAAGTGCGTTGAGTAAAAATATTAAGAAAATTGACTTATTATAAGTTATATTTTTTCAATTCGTCATCAATCCAACTTAACCCGCCTAAATTATATATTAGCTATCATATTCTTACATATGATAAATCTCAACTCATATACATATTTATATTTATATAAGTTTTATATAATTAATAACGAACAAATTAGAACATTTATAAATTTCTATAGACCGATCGTGGTCCGCCCCCAAGCTGGACCCCGCATATGGAGGAGTTTAGTACTCCGGTCTGCCCTTTTATAATTTTGGTGAATACATTACATGTTGGGAATATTTTTTTTCAATAAGTATTCAATGTAAATATTATTGTTGAAGATAATTAATTATATTATTATTATTGAATTACTACTGTTAGTTTTTTGCTTGATATGTTAAATATATATTTTTTTTAAAAAGATTGTAATGGGTTTTTTGTTTTCTAGAAACAAATTTTTTTAAAAAATAACATTAAAATTTTATAATTTTTTAACCCGCAAAACCACATAAACCGTTGGTTAAAACCGTAAAAAAAACACCTAATTCCTTGATTTTAATGATTAGTGGGTTGAGAAAATAATCATTCGTCAAAAATGAATTGGTGAAGATTCTCTCCACTCGCTCCAATTCAACTCGCGCACGCTCCTATTTTTTATCAAATGTTGTTCGAGGTATGTTTTGAGTTTCAATGACATTACTAATATGTAAAGTGTAAGGTGTGCAAGTGCGGTGATATATGGGGTCGGATACACTCTTTTCATAAATTGTGAATTTTGAATTTATTTTTTTATAAAAAAAATATGTCTGATTCTGTTATCGACATCTCTATTGTTAAAATCTAAAGTTTAACTCTCTTATCGACATCTCTATTGTTAAAATCTAAAGTTTAACTCTCTTGTGAGTGAAAAAGGTAATTTTAATAAAGAAATCAGATGAAGCTATGTTAAAAAATGACTTTTTGTGAAGGCTTTTTATCAGTTTTTGTTAAAAATAGATTTTTTTTTTAAACTTTTCAATCTATCATGGTGAAACCAATTTAAAACGTATAGCCGTTGTGATTATGGTAGAAAAAAGTTAACTAAAATAGAGGAAAATCTTATAAAAGACTTAAAAGTGATTTTTTGTCTTATTTAAACTTCTTCATTTTTTTGCCAACTTTTTTTTTTTGAACTTTTTTTATTCTTCGTTAATAAGATTAATTAATCTAAAAAACATACCCGCTTAGACAAACATTTTAAAAAGCTCACAAAAAAAAAAACATAAAAAATGCTATCTCAAACACAAGCTAAATTTTATTTTTATAATTACCAGTAAGGTTCAAGAGCAGCAATAAAAAATAAGAGGAAAACAAAAAAAAATAAGGGAAAAGGCTGCTACCAAATTGTCTAATTAGCAATTTAAGTTTATTTCCCTTTTAGTTAAAAATGGAAAAAACAAATTAACATACCACCCTTTGACAAATAAAAACTATAGAACTAAAAAGTCAAGAAAATCAAATCAAATCAAAATATTAATTTCTATAATATTCTATTTAAATTCTCATCTTATTAATTTTAAAAGATAATAATACCCAACGTGATATCGTATTATTACAAATATCAACTATATATAATCATTATAATCAAATATATAAAAAGGTAATAATGTTCAATTTGAACAAAACATTTTAAAAAATAACTTTTTATCTAATCAACCAACTTTAAAAAACTAGCTTAAAAACTAATTTACAAAACAATTTATTTTAAACTTAATTTTAACTTTTCAACTAAAAACGCAAGCAAAAGAACTAACTTTTAAATAAGTTGCTTTGATTTTTTTTAATTAAAAAAACTTGCTAATCAGACTCAAAAAATGACATTAATTTAATATTGTTTTCCAATATAAAGCAAACAAGAAATTAAGGAATAAATTGGGGGAAAAATCAAAACCTTTTTTTGCTGTAATTGTTAGTGGAAAGAAACCAATTTCCTTAAACAGAGTCTCCGCACACTATTAATGTGAGGTACTACTTTTCCAACAATGATAATAGTCAAATTCTGGACCACCAAGAAACAACGCAGCAATACATTGATTTTTTTTTATACAAAAAAAACATATACACATCCTTAATACCTTTTTTTTTTTGAATTAAAATTATTACAATATCTTTAATTAAAAAAATCAATCCTCTTCATAAAAATAAATAAAAAAACCGTTCTAATATTCCAAACACTACAACATAAAAAGCAACAAGTAAGGTATATTAAATATTTTAATAAAAAATTTATTATAAAAAATTATCCCAAATGTCCTAACTTTTTTTATTCATTTTTTTCCTAAAACAAACTAACCATCTTAAAAGCCAAATTTTTTAAACAGTCCAAATAGGCCCTTAAAATCGCTTTAAGCCAAATAAATAAAAAGTTCATTTAGTGAATCATAAAAGTGACTTTAAGTCAAATGATAAAATGCCAAAATTATTTTGCTTAAAGTGATTTTAAGCAAAAAAAAATTTAGATAAACAGTAAAAAATTATAATTTTTTAAAATTTATTTGTACATAATTTTATATAAAATATAGAACTTGTTTGATAGATTTTGACGAGTACGTTTTAAATATGTAATTTTTATAAAAAAAAAATAATATGTATAATAAAAATTATGATATTTTCAAAAAATATATAAATTTATTTTATATAAAAAAGAAAAAAGACTAAAAGGTTAAAAACCATTAGATTCTCAAATGATTTGCTTTTTTAATTTTAAACAAAATGACAAAAAAACTAACTTAAAGCTAATTGCCAAACGAGATCTAAGTTGAACAAATTCAACGGATGTTGTCCAAAAATAAACTCTTTCTTTTGAAGTTCTTGCTGAATTTTCTTGGTTTTTTTTGTCCTTTTCTTTTTTTTTTGTCCTAATTTTCTTGGTCATTGTTGTGTGTTTTTTCTTATATTTGGCGTATTTCTCAGTTACTTCAAATTTCTAATACCTTTGTAATAGGTAGGATTGGCAATTTCGTTTAATATGCACGTGCATTTTTTATTTTTGATTAAAAAAAATACAAAAATAAATTTAATAAATAATAAAATTAAATTGTATTAGTTACACGGTGAGACAAGATAAACGATAAAATTGGTTTGCATTAATTACACTCTGCATAGAATAAATGGTGGGATTGAGTTCTATTAATTATATGGCGTAATTGAATTATGTTAGTTATAATTGATTTATGAAATCAACTTATTTTTAGTCATTGTATTAAATAAGAACTTTCATTTCTTTAAAATATCGATCGTTTCATCAAATTAATTCTCCGAGAAAAAAGGTTTTCAAAGCACTAGGTGGGATTGAAATATTACATTCTCTACTATTTTAAGGCCGTGATTTTTTTTGTTTTTTTTTGTTTGTTAACCAAGTATTTGATTAGATTGGAAATCTAATCTATAATATGTTGTTCAACAAAAACAAGGTTGGTAATAGAAAAATTAGGCATCGTTTGATAAATTAATTTTTAATATAATTTTATTTTTATATCTTTTGAGTTGCTTGTTTGAACAAAAAGAATTTTCTTTGCTTATTGTCCTATGTTGAACAATATATTGCTCATATACATTTAAAACTTTATTACAAAGGAACTTAGTCTTGTCCAATTGAGTGAGATAAAAATTTGGAAACTGCCCCAAAAACTGCAATTTTTAAATTGGATTTTTATTTTTTTTACTTTTTTTACTTTTTAAAATTATCTAAAACGTGAGGTTGATTTTTTTGAGTTTAAAGTTAAAAAACCAAAAACACTAACGGTGCCAATCAAGGCCTAATTTTGCCGCATTATTGGTTAATGTGCACATTTGATTATTCGCAATCACATAACCTATACGCAACGCCGGTATAATACCACCTGTAGTTTTCGCCCCTCCTCAACCTCTACTAGACTTTTCGTGTTTGCAAAAGTAAATGGACTTAAATTGTTAGATATAAAATAATAAACTAACCAAATAATAAAATTATGTCCTTTCAGCCAAAGATTCAAAAAAATAAATTTTAACGTGTAAGGTCTATTAATAAAATTTTTAACGCGCGAGATCTAATCGCTTATAATAAAAATAAATTTAATACAAACAGATAAATTTATATTAATGCACACACATAAATTTATTTGTTATTCTTTTTTAGCGTCGACAAATGTTATACAGATAAATTTATCTGTTAAGTCAAATAAGAACAAGTAAGAGATAAATTTATTTGTTTCATGAAATAAGCACAATTTGCTAAACAGATAAATTTATCTGTTTAGTAAAATAAGTATAATTTTACAGATAAATTTATCTGTACTTATTTATACAAGACAGATAAATTTATCTATATGTTTTATATGTGTTTTGAAAAGGCACAGTATTTTTTATACAGATAAATTTATTTATCTGCTTATTTATATAAAACAGATAAATTTATCTGTGCACTTTATACGTGTTTTGAAAATGTACAGTATTTTTCATATAAATAAATTTATATGTATGCTTATTTATGCAAGACAGATAAATTTATCTATATATTTTAAAAAATCCACAGATATATTTATCTGTTCAAGGGTCCAACTGGATCTCGCGCGTTAAAACTGGATCTCGAGCGTTAAAAATTTTTTTAGTGAATAAAAAATAAAATTAATACTACTTTAAGAATCTAAGATCAATTTTCCGATAAAATTAAGCTCACAAACCGCAAGCCACCTCTTGAATTTAAAAGTGTTTCTATCTGCGTTTCCACTGAAAACGACTAAGGCCCTTATTGGCAACTAATTTTTTTTGACTAAAAATATCAAAAAATTCAAAGTTGTCCGTTTGATAAAAATATAAAAAAAAAAGTCAAAAGTCAAAAAATAAAATTAAAACACAAACTTTTAAATTTATTCTATTGAAACTCCCATAACTTTTAAAATATAATAATACCCCGTATTCATAACTTATTTATTACAATTACTAATTATATATACTTATTAATATCAAATACATAAAAAGGTAAAATTATTCATTTTGAACAAAAAAACATAAAAATTAATTTTTTATCCATAAAGTCAACACTAAAAAAATTAAGTTAAAAATTAAATTACTAAACAATTTACTTTAAACTCAATTTAACGTCTTAGCCTAAAAAAGAATAAAAGAGCTAGCGAATGGACTAGCGCTTGGAAGGATCAAAACCTCTATCTATCTCAAAACAGTCAGAAATGCCTTTACCACCATATACTTTCTTCAATAAAAATTCCTTATTTCTTAGTCATTTCAGTGGTAAAAGGTCCTTAATTTCTGAGGATCATTCTAGAGTAGAGGGGACGGTAGAACATGCTTTTGAAAGTAACCACTTCAAATGCCAAGACACCCAAGAAGCATAATAAGGTGAAGGGATTATCTACTACAATTTTCTTGAAAAGAAATTAGTTTGTTTTTTTTTTTTTGTGGCAACTGATTGGGTAGATATTTGACGAGACTCCATTAGCTAACCAGATATGTGATGTGACAAACCATTTGGAGCCCACCATAGCTAGGGCAACTCACCAAAGACCCACTATAAAAACCTCACGCCGAGTATGCTCAAAAACCACTTCGAACCCTAACAAAAACCTTAATCTCATTATCTTTTGCTCCTACAAGAGATCTGACTAAATCAGCCGAGGGTCTTTAGCCGGCACTACACTCGTGCGAGGACTAACCCTCAGCAAATTGTTTGGATTGAGATCGGACATAGGAAGAAAGGAACTTCATCAGCAATTTTTTCCTGAAAACGAGAACAAGCAGTTTTTGTTTTCTTCGTTCATCGTTTAGACAGGGGACAGAGTTGTTTGGAACAAATTGTCATCTTCAGATCAAATTCCAAATAGCAGCATCCATATAGAATAGCATGGGCAAGGGCATCAAAATGCAGTTTCTGAGTGTAAGAAAGTATAATGGCCTAGCCAGCAAGAAAGTAAGCAGACTCTTCAAAAGGTCAAAGAGTACTTGACCTAATTAGAGACCAGTTTTCACTACATTTTGTGCATAAAAACAGTATGATAGTACGAATATATGATACAGCAGTGTTGATCAGAGAAAAGAGCCCAATGATGGGTCCAAAATATTAATTCAGCCAATCTCAACAAAAATTAAAGCAATTCATGCACAATTAGAGTGGCCGATGGTGACAAATCATAACTAGAGAAGAAAACTTGGGGAAAACAGCCTTCATAATTCATTAATTCTCGTACATTTTCCCAACAAAAATTATTACCCTCAATCGTCCATTAATGCTCAAGTTACGAGTATTCTGATGTAAATAAAAAGTGCAGAGGATTGTAGAAGCAGCTTGTCCATCACTTATCCCTCAAGAATTCAACAATGGCATTATTCAAAACTGCAGCTACTTCCATGACAAACACACAAAGCATGAGATCTACCTTACTACAGCAGCATAGGAGAAAAGGAAATTCAAGTGAGACAGGAATAAGCCAGGGCCTTTTCCTCGGTGAGCTCTTCAGCCGTCAAGTCCAGCTTCTTCCTTGAAAATTCATCAATTGGGAGACCTGAAACATGGAAAGGCAAGCAAAGGACGCAAGATGCAATAAGAAGCCATCCAAAAAATCAGGAATTGTTTATCAATGATTCCCAAAATATAAAAATGGCCTAACACCTACTAATTATAACCATGGTTGTTAGAATCGTAAGATGAACTCACCTTAAGATCGTATGATTCGCAATTCAATTCGATTCATATGATTCAAGTCCCCTTTTTTTTTTTTAAAAGACCCTACATAACGCAATTTAAGGCAATGATGATAACCCAACTATTTTTTTCCTTTTTTTCAGTTATGATAGCCTCTTTTTTAGAAAGGCATGTCACAATCTTATCCATCTGTTAATAAGATCAGATCACGTGGTCTTCCAAATGATGCTTATTATTGTTCTTTTGGATAATTTACCATATGCTAGCCCTTCATTTTCCAAGACCTTACATTTTTTAACTTTGCAATTTTGAGTTCTAGACCTTGATTTTTTAAATTTATATATACCATATACATACATACATATACAGGCCAATTGATCCATATTATATCTTTTGGTTTGAACTTGCAAAGTCAATGTTTTTAAAATTATTGGATCATGTAAAGATACTTCAAAGTTTGAAAAACATTCAAAGTATACTGGTCCATGAGCCAAACTTGTTTTGATTGTGCCTAAATAAGCATCAGAATAGGATAAGTGTCTTAAGTTTACTAATGAACAAATAATTGATTTGTTTAGATTTAATCTGGTCATAGGTTTAATACCTACTTGGACTAAGACTAAACGTAGAAAATTAAATTTTTGTTCAAATTTTTTAATTAATTGAGCATCTAATAATTGAAAATTTTGATATTGATTTGTAATATGTAGGAATTGTTCTACTGTTTTAATTTTATACGTTTGTTTTAATTCAAATGTTTTATCATATAATTCATTTATAATTTTTCTATGTATGTTCCAATTTGTTAAAACTTTTTTCATGTCTTCAATTGATATTTCACTTTGATTTATAATTTGTGGTGTGCGTGATAAACCTTCTCCAGTAAGGTTGTGTGTGAATGATCTTATTAATCGCGCCATGTGTAAAGTATACATAATAATAGTCAATAAAGAACGTGTGTACTTAGCCTTACAGACTTAACAAGAGACTTACAATCCTTGCTCTGACATCATGTCGTTCCGTTATCACGTATTACGACGAGTTATCTACAACTTTTACAAACATGGCTCTGATACCAAAATCAGGCCCACATACCACATTATACACGTTAAAAAAATTCTAAATACAAAGTACGACGAAAGTAAGACGAGCACTATGAAAGAAAATTTTATTGATAATTGATATAACTTTGAACATACAAATTTGAAATACAAATTGGAAATACTTACTAAACATTGTAGAAGGATGGAGAAAAATAAGACTATAGAAGAGGATATTACAAAGGAAAAGAAAGAAGTGAAAATTTTAGTCCACCTTCACAAAGGGAGAGAGGCTCCCTTTATATAGAAGCCTGAGACTCCGGACTCCAAATGCAACTGAAATACAAAATAGGAATAGTAAAAGAAAAATAATTACAACACTGTACACCTTTTGACTATTTGGACTGAAACTGTTGATGAACAGTATTTTGTTTGGGATACTATGCTTGTCTTCATGCTACTGTTGATTGACGGGAGTAAATTGCTTGGCACTGTTTGCTTTTTGAAAAGTGGACGGTACTGTTTGTGTCTGCTTGTGCTATCACTGTTGATCTTTTAACTTGGAGACGCCGAAAGATGATTGAGTTAACTGTGGAGAATCTGCTTTAATGACAATTAACCGACAAAGATCGTCGGTAGTGGAAGCATCTTTGAAATGGAGGAAAGCATTGTTTTTAAAAATTGAAAGAATAATTTGTTTGAAATTAGCCTGGCTTCATAATGAAGCAGAGTCGAACTTGATGCCGAAGCAATCATCTTCTTTGGATTGAGGACTGATTAGACTTATAGGAGAAAGCATTTCTCCTAAAAAAATCATCAAGATCCAATTGAGAATTCATTTCTTGCAAAATTGCTTTTTTCAAAGCATCTTTGGAGGAAGATAATGATGAATTTTTATAAATCACTTTGGTACGAATGACTGCCAGATTAACATTAAGAAAATCTGTGGAAGTTGATGAGGTTGATTTGGGTGAGAAAGAGGATGCAGTTTTGGAGGCACATGTTTCTTTGACTTTGAAGACTTTCAAATAATATTTAAAAACCTCGTGGAGCATCCTCGTCAACCATACCGGCAAAAGTATCACCAAAGGTAATGGAGAGCCCCCGTAATCCCACACACACACAACCTGCTAAAGGTAATACCCCTCTTAATAAAGTCTCAAAAGCACAACCTCAATATTTCCCTCATGAAACTCGAATCCCCATTATTCCTCTCGAAGATGAGGACTTCAAAATTTTACAAACGTCATCTAAGTCTCAAACCTCCTTGGCATTACCCAAGCTTATCGGTAATTATTTGCCTTACCCACCAAAAGCAAATGCACCATCCAGACTCTTTTATGAATCCATTCTCGTTGAGAGTGGTTCCATAAAAATTCAACGCAATTCGAATGACAATAGTGAAACTATTCATTATTCGAAATGTGTGATTCAAAAAATCATTTCCTAAAAAGATTGGAGTCATGGCAATACTTTTAACAAACAATTCAAAAATTCTGCCATTCGACCACAACATTACAATTATTATGATTACCAAGATGCTTTTCTATATGTATTTTATATGCAAAATCAAATGATGAAACATTCGTAATTCATCAAATTTTGTCAAAAATTTTCATCACCAATTCCCAGTTGGTTCCGTGACTGGTGGTATGAATTTGGTCCACATCCGGACATCCTTCCTTCAACTCTTCAACAATCCCTTGCTCTCTATATCAAACATACCAATCCATTACATCCTATTCCTCTTCATTTCTAAGCTAATTTAAGCATCACATGGCTTCTCACATGACAATATACTTTTGATGTCCAGCAAAATATTCCTTACTTGTGCTGCCAATATGCCTCAAAATGGTGGGATAAGATTAAAATTCCTAAAAAATATTATCCTGATTTCCTCCATAAATATTATTTGAAAACCTTCAAAGCCAAAGAAACATATGCCTCCAAAGCTGCATCCACTTCCTCACCCAAATCAACCACATCAACTTCCACTGATTTTCTCAATGTTAATCTGGCAATCATTCGTACCAAAGTCATTTCTCAAAATCCATCATTATCTTCCTTTAAAGATGCTTTGAAAAAAGCAATTTTGCAATAAATGAATTCTCAATTGGATTATGATAATTTATTAGAAAAAATGCTTTCTCCTGTAAGTCCAATCAGTCCTCAATCCAACGAAGATGATTGCTTCGGCATCAAGTTCGACTCAGCTTCATTATGAAGCCAGGCCAATTTCAAACCAATTATTCTTTCAATTTTCAAAAACAATGCTTTCCTCCATTTCAAATATGCTTCCACCACTGACAATTTTTGTCGGCCAATTGTCATTAAAACAAATTCTCCACAGTTATATCAATCATCTTTCGACGTTTCCAAGTCAAACGATCAACAGTGACAGCACAAGTAGACAAACAGTATCGTCCACTTTTCAAAAAGCAAGCAGTGCCAAGTAATCCACTTCCATCAATCAACAATAATCAACAGTAGCATAAAGACAAGCACAGTATCCCAGACAAGATACTGTTCATCAACAGTTACAGCCCAAATAGTCAAAAAGTGTACAGTGTTGTAATTATTTTTCTTTTACTATTCCTATTTTGTATTTCAATTTCATTTGAAGTTCGGAGTCTCAGGCTTCTACATAAAGAGAGCATCTCCCCTTTGTGAAGGTGGACTAAATTTTTCACTTCTTCCTTTTCTTTTGTAATATCCCCTTCTGTAGTCATATTTTCCTCTATCCTTCTACAAATTTTAGTAAGTATTTCCAATTTGTATTTCAAATTTGTATATTCAAAGTTATATCAATTATCAATGAAATTTTCTTTCACAGTGCTAGTCTTACTTTGTATTTAGAATTTTTTTAACGTGTATAACGTAATCCAAGTATGGTATGTGGGTCTAATTTTGGTATCGGAGCCATGTTTGTAAAAGTTGCAGATAACTCGTCGTAATACGTAATAACGGAACGACATGACATCAGAGCAAGGATTGTAAGTCTCCTGTTAAGTCTGTAAGGCTAAGTACACGTCTTTTATTAACTGTTATTTTGCTTACTTTACACATATGGCGCGATTAATAAGATCATTTACACACAACCTTACTGGAAAAGGTTCATCACGCACGCCACAAATTATAAATCAAAAGTGAAATAGCAATTGAAGACATGAAAAAAGTTTTAACAAATTGAAACATGCCAAGAAAAAATATAAATGAATTATATGATACAAAATTTGAATTAAAACAAACGTATAAAATTAAAACAGTAGAACAAATCCTACATGTTACACGTAGCTTATTGGCTGTTATTATGCTCAATTAATTAAAAAATTTCAACAAAAATTTAATTTTCTACATTTAGGTTTAGTCTAAGTAGGTATTAAACATATGACCAAATTACATCTAAACAAATCAATTATTTGTTCATTAATAGACCTAAGACACTTATCCTATTCTGATACTCACTTAGGCACAATCAAAACAAGTCTGGCTCATGTCACAGTATACTTTGAATGTTTTTCAAACTTCGAAATATCTTTACAAGATCCAACAATTTTAAAAACATTAACTTTGCAAGTTCAAACCAAAAGATATAATATGGATCAATTGGCCTTAAATTTGCAAATCCCTTATAAGGTCTATCTCAAAGCAATGACAAACCTCAGCTCCTCTATTTAAAGGTATTACTAGTCCTCATGGATCAACAATACTATTTCAATCCAATTCTAATACATCCCAAAGTATATACACCAAGAGTAATTCAATTGCATGAAATAGAAGATGCCGATGATCAAGATAATAATTTGTGGAATTTTTCTCAAATTATGCCATGTCAATCATCAACTCAAACTCAAGTTCAACCGGATACTATCACAAAATTTCCTGATGGATCTGTGACAATTCAATTCCCTTCCAGACCCAATTCATCCATTTTACAATCTGAACCAACACCATACCAAACTCCACTAGTAAGATCTCGATCTACTGGATCTCGTCAATATTATACTCCACCAAATCGATCTAATTTTAGTAGATCATCCCGTGATTACAACCTATCTGGAATTCAAATAGAAAATCAAATCCCTCAACCTGTCTATCATCCGCCTAATTTTCACCCTGATGATAATATTGAAATTGATTTAAATACACTTAATATTAATTTATTAACTATCCCCAACACTCCAAAAGTTAATGAAGAAATGATAAAACAAATTGATGAAGAATATGCAAAATTTTATAATCGATTAAATAGACAATTTTTTACGCATCTTCATGATCAAGAAGAAATATATGATATTAAAAGAGAATATATTGCATTTTTAGAAGATTCCGATGTTGCTCTTAGATATTTCCCATGGTATTTTAATGTTTATTGTCCTGAAAATGAAATTGAAGTCCCTGACATTCTCTTATCCAAAGCTATTAATATTTTTGAGAAAAAATGGACTACCACTGATGATAGTGAATCACAATCAATTCATATATATATATACATATATATATATATATATTGCCAAATATATCAATTTTATTATAATCCACAACCAAGTATAGGCATACAATTCATTTGCAAAAAAATAGAAGTATGCAACCATTGTTATCATTTTTTTTTTGGTTAAGTACAACCATTACTATCAATTAAACAAGACCAAAGAAATTAAGCACAATGTACAAGATTTTATAAGTCTATGCATAAATATAATTTCACGTTATAAAAAATATAAAATTATGAGTCATAAAATTCACGAATTGATACGATTCATGATTCATTTTTTTGGCATATCAATTCCCGATTTAAAAACCAAAACAATCCAATTAAAGACTAACAAAAGCGATTGATTAGCCACATTCTTACCTTGAACAATCGCCCATTCTCCATTGCGAGATGTAACAGGGAAAGAATAAATAAGTCCAACTGGCACATTGTACGAGCCATCAGAGTATACACCCATAGAAACCCAAGTGCCCTACAATGTTCAGATAACAGAAAAGATAAGCGAAAGATGATTTATACTCAATATATCACTCAATATGCAATAGAAAGGCAGCATGTGTAGGCCAATTTTCACTCATAAAATGGAGGCTGGACAAGAACAAAAGCAACCTCTGGTGTTCCAAGGACCCAATCACGTATGTGGTCACAAGCAGAGCTAGCAGCAGACAATGCACTAGAGAGCTTTCTGGCCTTGATAATTGCGGCTCCACGCTGTTGAACAGTAAGTATGAATTCTCCAGTCAACCTAGCAAGGAAGTGAACTGTAATTCTTCAGTGAAAGCTAACAAAGTCTTCGTCAAACTCATAACACAAATGCATTATCAAAATACCATGTTTATACTTCATACCATTCATCATTAGCAATGAGCTCACGGACAGACTTCCCTCCAGCAGGTGTCTTAACAGTTGCATGGTTGACATCAGGATACTGAGTCGAGGAATGATTTCCCCAAATAATAACATTTTTCACGTCAGATACTGGAACATTCAATCTTTCTGAGACTTGACCAAGGGCCCTGTTATGGTCCAACCTTGTTAAACAAGTAATGCTTTTCTCAGGAATTGATGGTGCAAATTCCTTCAGGATCAATGCATTGGTGTTGGCGGGGTTAGCAACAACCAATACCTGGAAGAAACAAGCATAATTTTACCTTCAATACATAATACACACACACACACACACATTTAGTGAAATGATTGGATTATCAATGCTATGAGTATTAAACAAACTCTGGTATCTCATCCCAACAGTTCGACACGATAACATAACAGTTCAATATGTACAAACCAAGTGCTTTACTTATGTTACAAGCAGCATTTGACAATTTCTAAGAGTTATTAACCTTAAGAAAAAGGGAAAGAAAATTTAAAGAACAATCAATTGTAAATGTTTTAGATCATCCACCACCCCAACCAAAAAAAAAAATTGAGTACCATAAAAATAGAAGAAGGTTGTGCCAAGTGTGCATTATCATACATCCATCGTACTTCCTAATACTTCCTAATCTAACTTTGGCACGCTGGAAGTTCCCATTGCAGACAAAATATTAGAAACTTCAAATTTAGACTATACATATTTGATGAAAGAAAAAATAATCTGTAGTTCAACTTTTGCAAACTTTTGCAGCTATTTGTTCTCTTTATTTTCAAGAAAAATACAAAAAATATTCCAAACTAGAAAATTAACTGTGACTAAAGATAATTTTACTACGAAAGTGAAAAAAAAAAGTGAAAAAGTAGACAAAATCTTAACCATTGAATTAAAAATATCTCAACCTTTGAAAGTCCCATGTAGAACAAATGTCTTATCAAAACCTTGCTTCCTTATAATATAGATGTTTTTTCACAGGTCCATTTTTCCCAATTAACAGCCATCAAATGTCCCATTATTATTTACTCCATATTCTCAAAATGGCAATCACCTTGCAGTTCGCAGCAGCATGCTTCTCCAGAGCAGAAGCTTGAGATTTGTAAATAGCAACATTCTTTGACATCACATCCTTTCTTTCCATGCCTTCTTTCCTAGGGAATCCACCAACCATGACTGCAATGCTGACGCCAGTGCATGCCTCAACAACGTCAGTTGTAGCAACAACACCTGATGCAAATATTATATAAGACCCACCGCAGCATAAGTCAAGGTACCTCAAAATCTCAATAACAAAAAATAAAATAAACCAAAAAAACATATAGTAGCAGAAAATTAGGCATCATTGACTTCAGGCAGTAACGATCAATAGTTTCTACCTTTAAGGAGAGGAAATGCAGCATCCACCAACTCCATTTTCACTCCATTCAGTGCCTCAGCAGCTGGTGGAATATCAAGCATGTGAAGGATTACAGGCTGATCTGAACCCAACATTACTCCTCTGGCAATCATGGGAACAAGGGCATATCCAATTTGTCCTGCAAGTAACACCAACTTTCTATCAATGTGTTGCTCACAATCTAAGAATGGCAAGATATCTGGGTCACTTTTTTGTTTTCGGGAGAAGTTAAGAAGTTGGCTCAGCCTTGTGAAGAAAAATAACTATTTGCAACCATTAGAATGAAAACTGCATCAGAAGCCAACAGATATGCTTGGAAACGCATATAATTTAATAATATTACATGAAAAGTAGAATATCTCCAGGAAATTCACACATTAAATAATTGATTTGTTAGGTATCAGATATCACCAGAAGATAAATTGTTATACTCTACCATTGTCAGCTGTATTTTGATGTCCTAGATAGATAGATAGGTGATAGCATTCAAGGCCAGGAATTCTTATGTGCAAATGGTAAAAGGAAAATATTTTTCGTACCGTCCGTCCTGTCAAATGGTGCAGGTCAGAGAGTGTCATGTATGCAGTTCAAGCCCACACTGGTGGGGCTACTAAAGCTAACACTTGATTGGTAAAGATGGCCATATAACTTACTCTTAATGGTCATCGGCACCAAAATGCACATAAAGAACTGTAAATAGTTATTTTTTCTTAGGGAAAATAGCACCAATGTCTCAAATGATTTTTAAAATATATAATTGCATTTTAACAAACAAAAACACATAAAACAATAAAATGCCAAAAAAAATAATAATGAAGTGTTCTCCTATGAGTAACGGCTCCAATTTATGCGCTTGATTTGACTTAAAATGCCATATCAAAGCTAAATGAGAGAGTTCAAACTCAAGGGGACATTCACAATAAGATAAAACAACCATTTAAATTGGTTTAGTAGTTTTTTCTCCTTTATTGGAGATCGTGCATAATCGAAACCAGAGGTGACCCCATTTCTTTGTTGGTGGGTCAGTTGACCCCAATAGGGAAAAGAATATTGCTATCATTGTATTTTAGATTGTTCTACAATTGACCCAATTTTAAAAAATGCAATTGACCCCAACTATAAGGCTGGAGTATTGGATAACTTCTCTAAATCAATCCAACTAATTGTTGGTTGGTGCCAAAGTTGTTATCCAATAAAACAAGTGGAATTCAATACCTAATAGGCATTATGGTCTGCAAAATAACAAAACCACCCTCAATTTCAAATGTTATACCCAAATAAATAAATAAATAAATAGACACAACAACATTTGAGAGCATAATAATCATTTGAAAAGAAAAGCAAATAAGCCAATTTATCCCCGACAGCCAAAATTCATAATAATCAAATAAATCAACTTTTATCCCAAACAAAGATGACTTATGTACATATGATTTTTTTACCAATAAGTTGGAACTAGCCGTAAGAAGAATGCTTGGAATAAATAAGTTCGCTCTGGTTCTAAGACCCCCTTCAGTTACTACAAACTATAGTTTTAAATAGCAGTAGCGGTCGGCGTAATAATAACGGTAGCGGTGACGCAATTTCAGAGCGTAATGGCCATACGTAACGGTAGCGGTACCCAGAGCCGTGAATTTTTTTATTTTTTACACAACTCAATAAAAAATAATTGATTTACATCTTTTTATTTTATAAATATATTTATTGAAGTTTAAAATAATTTTTGATAAATTTTGTTTACTTTCTAGACATGATTCAATATGTCCTAATTTTTTTGCTATATAATCTACTTAAATTTAACAGTTTAAATATTTTTTTGCAGTAATTAATGAATTTAGGTATTATAAATTTATAATGCACAACTAAAATATCATTACATTTTTAATAACTATAAAGTACTGTATATATTAAAGCACAATATTTGATTTGTTAATTAAATTTTAATTTTGAATTCACTATTTTAAAATTTATATTATTGTTTGAACTTTAATTTGTATAGATTTAATTTTTTTGGAGGAGATTGCAAACAAGCATGGATCTTAAACATTTTTTTAAAAAATAAAATACTTGAACATCATATTTTCTACCTATAGCATCACAAAAATTCGAATTCATAAACAGTAGATCTTTAAGAAATATAAATCTTGAATCAAACAGATTATTTAGCTTTCAATAAATATTTAATCTTAAAGAAATAATCGAAACTAGAAGAAGAATGTACATACTAAAAAGTCGAAAGTTAACAACAAATAGCAAACTTAGGCGATTGCTGTGAAATTGAAGAGATTTGAGACAAATCCCACAATGCCCAAGTAGTATTTAGCTTGTCGGACTACTATGAATAATTTTAGATTGAAAATAATAGAAAATGTGGAGTCTACTGATGAAAAAACGAAATCAAAAACTTCACAATCTAAAATCCTGTTACACAAGCCACAACGGCCGTAGCGGTGCCATTGCGGTCCGTTTCGGCTGTAACGGTGGTGTAATGGCCGTTACACTCGCAAATTTCTTTCACATCGAAAAATTGGCTAATGAGTAACGGAGGCCACCGATATCGTTATGTAACCAAACACATAAGTCAAGGAGTTTAATTTATGTTTTATATGCTCCATATTCTAACAAACTAAAGGGTAAAAATGAGGAACGCAAATAATACATTTTAGGGTAGCCTAAAAAGAACAATCACTCGAGCAGAGACAAAATAGCAAATATAAGGCCAGCTCATTGTTCTCTTTGCACAAACCACATCACAGATTTAATCATTTTGCAATAAGCTTCTGGATCTTAGAAGGTGGGACTGACTTTAATTAGCACATTTTACATAAACTAGTCACGTGCACAAATTTGAGACCCATCAAAATATCCATGTCCTATTAGTCGAAAAGGATGAGAGTGATAGAATTTACCATGGCAGCCAATCAAACACATGCTCAAAAGCATGTACTATTGGATCTACTATACTTTCAGCTAAAAGGACCTGGCTTTATCATGTTTCGACCAAACTAGTCTAGACCAGCAGCGGGCAGTGCATGAACAACATATCTATCTAATCAGTGGCCAAGGGTACTAAGGTCCCATGGGGGATTGTGCCTCCACTAAAAATTAAAAATTAGAAATACTATTAATACTCTTATATTTTTGTTATTTATTATTCTATAATTGTATCTCTAGGCTACAAAACTACACTGTATCCGTAAAAAATATGATGCATTAAAATATCCATGTCTTATTAGTCGAAATGGATGAGAGTGATAGAATCTACCGTAGCGGCCAATCAAACCCAGTTGCAAAAGCATGTACTATTTGGATCTACTATAGTTTTAGCTAAAAGGACCCGGCTTTGGCTTTATCATGTTTCGACCAAACTAGTCTAGACCAGCAATAAGAGATGCATGAACAACATATCTATCTAATCAGGGCCAAGGGTACTAAACCAGTGGGGGATTGTGCCTCCTGTAAGGGACCGGTTCTAGATCACCTGATTACCGATGATAAACCAATAAAACTACCGGCTTAGGGTTACGATAAGATTATGAATTCTAAAGAACTGAACCTAACGTCGAATCTCAGAACCGAAACCCTCATGCAGACAAATAACCCTTTAACCCTAAGAATTTCTAAATTGCCCCAAAAAATGGACCCATGTGCACTCTTAAACCTTACCTCTTTAACAAAAATAAGAAAATGAAAAAAAATAAATAACAATAATAGCCCCCTTGACCGAATTGCCTAGGGGTGTGCCAAGTGTCCAATTTTCTTTTTATATAATAATAAAATACATGATGCATATATATCTATTAAGAGAATCCAAAATACTATCATTACATATATATACACACTACAATATAATAAGTCTTGCAAGAATAAGAATATTTTAATATAAACCTAGTACACCAACACTCAATTAAAGATCAAATTGATACATCTGGACAACAAGATTTAATTTGACCCAAATTCCACCACATACTTAATTAAATGATGCTAAAACGAGTATAAATTATAAAATAAGTGAATTATACGCAATTATATTAAAATAATCAAAACCATATACACCGCATCATAAAAATTAAGCTAATAGTATGCATCTTTCTAAAGAAGCTTCAATTGGCCCACACCTCACAACAACCGTAATTAAACCTTACAAAACTAATTATAAACTATAAAAATAATGTACTACCCTTAAAATTTATAATTTAACTCAATTCCATAGAAAAGTGAATAAAAATACACATTAGGTTAATTTTTGAACTTTTTTCTTAGACAATATAATATAATTATAGCATCATGGATCACAAAAATGCACTATAAAACCACCAAATCACCACCTTAGCCCATGGTACCATGTCGGCCGGCCAAACACCCCTCTCCCTTGCCCCACTCACACTCAAGCTCATGCAATTGTCACCTTACAAAGCCATGCATGCACAAGGAATGAGTATTGCCTTACACCTTACATCATTGCACCCGCCACCCAATGTTGTACAAAACCTTTTCTCCTCTCACCTTGACCGAACCACCCCCATTCCCTAACTCCCAAAATCTAATTTTTGCCAAGTCTTGTGGGAGAGAAAGAGAAGGAAGAAGAGAAGAAGAAAAAAAGAAAGGAGGAGGTTGTATCCATCAAAGTTAAGTCCTATACTAGTTCAACCTAGGATCAAACTCTTAAGGGTAAGAAACTCTCTTAAACCTCTCATATACAAATCAAATATTATCTCTCGCCCTCCATTCATGAAGATTAAAAATCAAATAAAGAAAAGAAATTAAGTTAAATAAACTAGAAGTTAGGTTTGAAGTTGGTTTTTAGTGTTCTTAATGTTTGATGGTTTGTACGCATGTAACCCTTTTTTTCTTTTTCTTTTTTTTTTTGCATTCTTGATAATTTTAATATTCCGAGATTTACATATTTTAAAATAAAAATAATCCATGCAAAGAAAATTAAGGATTTAATCCATGCATGAAGCTAGAACAAATTAGGAGTGCTTAGATTAGGTCTTTAAATTTTCACGACTTGTTGAACATCTATTTGAAAAATTATAACTTATTCTAGAAAATTCTCTTAAGGTCAAATTTTATGTCCAAAGATAGAGTTTTGAATTATTTTTTATACAAAATTGGTTTAAACCATTTTACATCCACCAAACACGAGTTATGAATTTTCTACCAAAATGTGTAAAACCTGGACCAGCCTCTGTTGCAGAGGCCAAAACCCTATTTTAAAGTGTGATTTAAGCTTTGGTCCCTTCATGAAAATTGTAGATAATATTTTTATCTACTTACCCACAAAAAATGAGCCCCTTTTGTTAAGCTTCGATGGGTCAAAACCCTCTGCAAGTTGCTGACTCTGAGCAAGCAATATTTTAGGTTAAAATCTGCACAACTTTTTTTTATAAAATAAAACCCCTATTTTTGTAGCCCAGTTGAAAAAGTGTTCTTCATATGAAATGTTGTAGACATCAAAATCTAGCTACTATCCAAAAATCTCTTAAAAATGAGTTGATTTAGACCCCCAAACGTGTTTTATACTCTCTGTTTTTACAACAGAAATTGGTGCTAACTCTCTGTTTGGACGCTCTTTCTCAGGAGGCCCAAAACTCAAAATTTTCTAAATAAGTTACTTTACAAAACACAGCAAACTCTCATGAATTTAAGTTATAGCAGAGGATTAGTTTGAGTTAAGTACTTGTGGGATTTAAATCACTTAAATTTCTTAGGAATTTTCAAAGGCGTTCTTCATAAGAGTTTTAGATAATATATTAATGTACCACATATTCAAAAATTAGCCCAAAAGAAATTAATTTGCTGCCCCAAAAATATTTTATAAAATATGTCCAAATGAACCTTATTCTAACTTAAGTGTCAAAAATGGCCTTTTTAACCATATATTTGAATACCAAGTGTTGTATTTTTTTTGTGAACCTAAAATACTTTAAGTATTTTTAATTAGTATGTGATATTCTCCAAAATAATTATGTGACTTACTTTACACGAAACCCTTGTGTTCATGATTTTACCCCAAATACATGCTAAGTGTTTACTAATTAATTTCTCATGACTTGGCATAATTCTAACATCATGCGCATTAGTATTTTCATACATAAGATGGAACATGCATTGATCATCTATAGGTTGAAATATGCGGGAATCACTTAAATGATAACGGTAGATGAAATTGAACCCTAGGGTGGTACATGCTCTGAGCGGTGCCCATGGTTATATTGATGAAATGATTTTGGGGTATTATCTCCCGATTTGTATGCCATGATGAAATGTTTTTCGGCTGGATACCATGATATGAAATCTTTGATGTGATACCTCATGACAAAGGTAGCTCGGGTGGTGAAATAATCGGTGTTAGATTATACGTTGATTCCGCACTAGACCTTGACCTGATATCCGAGGGCTTGACAGTGATGATTTTTTACACCTTGCCATCAGTGATGACCCGGTTGGATACTTAATTCGGCTACGTAATCATCCTACAGCTGAAGAAACGCCTAAAATCGGCCAGTAAACTTAGTCTGTGACAATTGGATCGGAGCTAGGGTGGTTTACCCAGGATTGGGTTAACCTCTAATGACTTAGGGTTTTAAAGAAACTTTAGTAATTAAATGAAAAGCATTATTAGCATTTTATACCTGTTGACTTCATAGCTATCATTCCTCATTGGTATATGTTACATGATACATGCTAAATATTTTCCGTGAAGTTAAATTATATTTGAATTGTACTGTTTAGATTTTCTAAAGTTTTTTTTTCTGGTCTTTGTCTCATGGCGTTAATGCCATTGGTGAATATGAAGTTTTTGATAAGAGAGATAAATTTCCGACGAAACGAGATTTTAGAACAGTGTGAAGAAGATCGAGTTTCTTTTGTACCATTTTGTTATTATACTCTAACTGTAATAGTTATTTTATTTCTATTCGGAAAAAAAATGAATTGTAGACTAAATGTAATTATAACATTTGTCGTATTTATCGAGAAAAACCTTATGCTTATGGATGTATTTACCTATGATTTTATTATAAAATAACTCGTTAGCATAATCCCTGTTAATATACATATGTCTTAACGTCCTCGAAATTTGGAGCGTTACGCCTCCATTGAAAATTAAAAATTATAATTATTATTAATACTCTTATATTTTTGTTATTTATTATTCTATAATTGTATCTCTAGCCTACAAAACTACACTATATCCGTAAAAAATATGATGCATTAGTT
Organism: Heliamphora exappendiculata; assembly: GCA_034768845.1. Classification (NCBI taxonomy): domain Eukaryota; kingdom Viridiplantae; phylum Streptophyta; class Magnoliopsida; order Ericales; family Sarraceniaceae; genus Heliamphora; species Heliamphora exappendiculata. The sequence goes on along the minus strand of JAOTRH010484024.1, from coordinate 794 downwards.
TATTTGCTCCTACCTTTGGCATTAATATTAATGCTTGAAATTGCAATTGTCAATAGGGCATTTTCAGTCAAAAATATTGCGTGATCAATTACGTAACTGAATGAGTAATTTATGTATAAATGATAGTTTGGTGTTATACATACAAAAATATTTTTTTTTTATACAAAAAAAAATATTTTTTATGCAATTGATAACAACACTACCGTGCAAAACTTTTTTTTTAAAAAAAAAAGTTGCGAGTCTTGTGACTAATTGTAAAAAATGATTTTAAAAACCTTACCGAGTAAAGTCTAGGTTTTTTAAATGTCTAAATTTCAAACACTTTTGTAAAAATACAAACTTTTGTGCTAACCAGTGAATACTTAAATTTAGTATTATATCATTATACTTTATTATAAAAAAAAAATACATTTCCATTAAATATGAGATGTCTCCCTGTGTTAAATTCCTGGATCCCTCCATCTAATCCGACAAAACTCATTCCAATTTTTTAACAGTAATGCTACTTACACTTACACAGCCAATCAACCACAGAAATTGAATCTAGGTCATTCATTTGCACTGAAATTTACAACACTTGTCAATTTCAATACAAATGGATTGTCAGAATCAACTCTCTGTAATTTCTGTGGTTGGTCTATGTACAAAGCATTTTCCTTTTTTTTAATTAAAAAATGCATGACCACAAAATATCATCAATAAAAATAGTAAAACCTAGAGATGATTAGATACAAGATCTAAAGTGATCCACGGAAATAGAGCACTCTAGCAAATAAACTATACATATATATATA
>JAOTRH010484013.1:0-25054 GCA_034768845.1 Heliamphora exappendiculata | reverse complement strand
AATTGCATTAATTTAGGGCTTTAAATTGTATTTTGGTGCATTTTTGTGTATTTAATTGCATAAAATATTAATTTTATGTACCTAAACCTATTAAAACCTATTATATTAATGTATTTATACTTAATTTAGTCTTTTCATAATTTATCATAATTTTGATAGAAATTAATTAAATAGGTGCAGGCTTTTAAGTTAAATTATGCTAGTTTGATTAGAATTGGCTTTTTGACTCATTTATTGTGTAGTGATGTTAAATAATTATTTGTTTTCTTTTGTTGAGCTATATTACTATATTATTATATATATTACTTGTATAAAAAGTATTGGTTCAAAATAACACTTAATTTAAACATATTTTTCTCATTTTTAAGCTTAAAAAGACAAAAAGTGACTTTTTGGGGCACATACTCCTAGGTGGCCGGCTATGCAACGGTATTCGGTCATTTTTATTGTTATTTTATATTTTATTAATTAATTGTGTATAAATATCTAATTTTGGGTGTCCATTTTGAATTTTTAGGACTTTTTTGCAATACTATGGGCAAAATGGTCATTTTACCTTAGTTACGGAAATTTTTGATTTTTAATTTTCTATTTTCTGTTATTTACTTAATTTAAGGTATTTCGAAACTTTTCGAAGTGTTAGGGTTTTACCTATGAGTATTTGGTCTCTTTTTAGGATTTTCGAACTAAATTAGGGTTTCGGGTTGAGTTAGGGTTTCTTCTATCCTTCTAGCGACCTAAAATCATGTCAACTAACCGTCGCTAATACTAGCGTTTGGGCTAGATTGTTTCGCGAGTAGTTAGAGTCAGGGTTGTTACAACTAGGGTCCGAGTCAGGTTGTTGCAATCTAGGTGGTTACTACTAGGGTCTGGACCGGGGTATAACAATCTACCCCCTCTTAAACAAATTTCGTCCTCAATATTTCATGCAAAAGGTTGTGGATGACTACTTGCATCTCTTCTCTTTTAAGTTGTGTGCTTGAGTTGTTCGTTTATGAGGGTGTCGTTAAGGTTGGGTTGATACGTTCAACATTTTGGGAAAACGGTTGTCTAATCTTACTAATCTCTTAAATAGATCACTGTGAAATTTTCTATGATCATGTCGCATACTTGTGGCGCGAGAGTTTTTCTGGCTAGAGCTAACCTAAAAGCCTTTGTTCTTCAAGCGTATCTTTTCCCGAGATAATGCAACAAGTTTAACTAACGTATATTTTAGAGTTTGCAAATTCAGGCGTACCTCCAATCATCAATGAATACTCATTTTTCTCTTGGAAAGGCAAGCTTCTGGTCCATTGGTTATTTTGTTGGTCGAGTTGTATCATCCTTCCCAAACTGCTTGTTCCTTTTTACGAATATTATAGTTCCTTCCCCTTGGCAGCGGGCATTCATACTTTCTATGTCCGATCTTATTACAGTTAAAGCAAAGCGTTGAGTTCATTTTCTATGGAGGGCGAACACTCCCCTCTTCACTCTTTGGTTGGTGGGGTTGCACCATCTTTTTCACACCATTTGTTCCTTGCTACAATGAATTTGTTTGATCCTTGTAGTCCTGGTCTAGTTGACGATAGTTGTAGTTTAATCCTTTTTGCAGTGGGCATTCATACTTTTTATGTCTAGGCTTCTGACACTGATAACAGATTTTTAATTTTGGTGCTCTTTTTCCTAGTTGTTTTCGTTGGTCATTTTGAGAGTAAGGTTCCGAGCGTGTTATCTTCTTGTTATTTCGTAGTGGTCCTCCTTGATTGTTTTCTCCAATTCTCATTGGACAGTGCATCATCTTATTTCCTGGCTGGTTGCACCTATAACAAGCTCTTACAGCTGGTTGTTGTTGCTTTGTGGCCTTGATCCAAACCTCAATTGTTCAGGAAAGATTCTTCCTCTCAGGTGCTGGGATATTCTGTACCCTTAGGTCAGATAAGTACCATGATCCTTCATGGGGTACCCTCCCTTGTGATCGATCCATGTTGGTTGTTAGATCTTGCAAAATTTGTGCTAGGCTCGGGATTTCCACTTCCTTCTTAGTTTCGCCTACTTTCAATGAACACCCATGGTTTTGCCTCTGTTCCGTCATTTCTAAGAAAGAGAAAAGGAAAAATGGGTCACTAAACTGTTCAGTAAAGTTGGTTCTACTTTATGAGGTGAAAGCATGACACTCAATCTATTTACTAGCATGAAAAGTCTTATCCAATAAGATCCTATAGTTCTTTACCGTAGATTGTTAACGTAAGGCTACTATCCTAGGTTATATATATAAATTTCCGTTATTGTATTCTGGTTCTAGCAGAGATTTATTCCAACCAATCAATTCCTTTCTACTTCTACTCTGTATACTGATAATCTTGCAGTGTTGTTCACACATAAAACTTCATATGGTTGTAAAAGCTAGTTGGGAGCTTGCTGTTGTAAATAGGTTTGGACCAAAGATAAGAGCTTCCTTTAATTTCCCTTATTCATACCTTTAACATACTTTTGATGGTTCAGAATCGGGTGTTTAGACTATCCAAGCGAGATGCAGGTCTTGTTTAGGTATGGTAGAGAACTTAAGTTGGTGTAAAATCTCTCAGAAATACTCTTTGCTTGTCGCTACCGATACGTTGTGTGGTCTAACCGATAGAAAGCGAGGGATCTTGGTGAGGCCATTCATTATAACTCGGATGTTATCGTGCTATTGAAGCGATCTTGACAAATCCTGACGATGAAGTCCATAATCATTTATCTTCTTCCTTATTCCAATCTTTTGAAGTGTTGTATTATTTCTCTTAGTTTCCGCCGTTGTCCTTCACATATTGGCTTGTAGGGTTTGGATGTCTTTTTCATTGACTGGATCGTTTCTCTCCGGTTGTTGGTCACTCTAGGACAATTGAATTGTGGTAAAAGGTATGTCCGAGGCAAATATCGAGTCACATAATCCATTTTGGTTCTTTATCAAACTCTTGATGCTTATATCGTTGTCAGAGATTCTCCATTGAAAGTGGGGATGGCCAGATCCGGATACCATCATTTTGGTGAGAAGGCTGATGTGACTAATAATGTGTATGGGTACTCTTTCTTTATTTGCATACTAAGGGTATCCTAAACTCGAGGCGTGTCACTTGTTTTCCACTATCCTACTGTCGGTATGAATCCTTTGCTTCCCGATTTGTTGGATGTCCCGGTCAACTGTAAACTAGTCTGGGAAAGTCTAAACTTTGTCACATAGTGATGTCATGAGTCCCTTAGTATGAAGCTGTTATTCCTAACTGTAGATTGTTGATGGCATAGTTCTACTTATCGGGTTGTTTGAAAAGGTGTAGTTAGTTGAATAAACCATTTACTTAACCATTCCTGTAGTCAGGGGTCTCAGTCCTCAAAACTTCGTTAAACACAGACGTTGACGATACTTTAAGTCGTAATGTTGAGAAAAGGTTACCTCGCGATTCGAAGAGGCGTTAAGAGGGTTCCGTGCATTGTCCTAATCTTCCGTGAAAGCATTAAAGCCTAATAATGTACTATTCTGACGTTCTTCGTAGTCGCTCACAGATCTACGGGGCAGGGTTTTGAAGATTATCGACCAAAAACATACGTAGAGTTCAATAAGGATGGTCAGCTCAATTTTTTTTTCAGTTTCAAGGAAGGTAATTATAAGGTAGCGAATAGGTAAATGTTTCGATGGGGATTTCGAATGGTACAAGCACGAAATGCTGCTGGGGTTAGAGCATCTTAGAATGAACTCCCAGATGGTTCAAAGGCATAGGGTCATGGTTAAAGCAATCACTGTTGACTCAGGTTGAGAGATCCATTGAAGCTTAGGTATATTGAAGAAAAGAGATCAGCACTTTATAGATATTACAGAAGGGAGGTACTCAGGGTCAATTTGTGCAATATCAGAATCTGATAAAGGAATGTTTAAGCAACAGGTAGTCAAAATGGATATTTGCCCTGATATTACGTCGGCTTAATGTATTTCAATTCAAGTATCCAAGTCAACTCCCCAGGTTGGGATTTAAAGTGATCACAAAATTGCTTCAGTTGGACATAGTATTGAAGTCAAGACTGAATGGTGGTGAAGGATCTCGGCAATATCGAACGATGTTGAGTTCTACGAATAGAGAGCTAGTCCAAGGATGTTGGCGTGCATTGAAGGGCAATCAAAGGTGAAGGCATGACTTAGCCAAGGAAAGCTTCAAGGATAATAGTATTTTCTAGGAGAAATTTCCCGATAAGGTTATCAACAAGACTTGGGTGTAGAAAGATTACCTACGAATGATACAGGGTAGCACTGTTGAGGACCGGTGCTATTAGAAGGGAATGATAAGCAAAGAATTCTAACCGGTATGGAAGTTGATACAATGGTTTTGGGTAAGAAAACTCGCAAGGGTGAAGTTGCGGGATTTTAACAGTGTTTTCCTCAGAACTTAAGCTACTCCTAGTGCCTTATCATCTAAGGGTTAGTCAACTTATTGGTGGTCTGATCGTCTATTAACTATTTAAGAGAGTGTCGAGATTAGGGGTGTTGTTTCCATTTTTAATTGTCTTCATTTTTTTTTTGGGATATTGTAGATTTTAGTTTGAGATTATGAAATAGCTCATGAATTCGAGATAGTTTATAATGAATTTAACAACAAACACTTGCATTTCATTCAAACACCTAACTAGTACAAGGTTCTTAAAAAGTTCACATAGCACACACACAACCTTCAAACAAAAAGAAAAGCACAACGCCGAGCGTACTAAAGCCTAAACAAATAAACGCAGATAAAAGTGGTGAATAGTTGTCTCGAGTTCCCAAGTCGCTTCATAGATGCCATAGCAGCGCCACTGCACTTCCACATGCCAAAAGCCCTTCGGCCCCATACGAGTCCTGTTGATAATGGCAATTGGTATCTCCAGGTACATTTCTGGATCGTTAATGTCGATTGTCGAGTTGCCTGAGTTGATGATTCCTCTTCTATCCCTTGGTTTCTAGGTCTGCATCCACTTTGCATCCATCTTGTCCCCTAATAGCCTTTTGAATCCCGGCGGTACCTTCAGACGGTAGGTGGTTTCATCACATCTCTCCAATACCCTAAGCGGACCCATGTATCTCAGAAAAGGCTCAGGCTTTTTCCACTTCCACGTCCTTTCAGGGAACACCCTCGCACACACTCGCTCTCCGATACAGTAGTCTTTGCGGTAGTCTTGGCGGCTCCAGTAGATTACTGCATCCGTTGCTTCATCATCTTCTGGTTCTGGTGGCGGCGCCTCTAGCAGATTATAAAAGAAGGCGATGGCTCACTCCTCGTTCTCATCGTCGTCCTCAAGTTCCTCCTCATCGTCTACTTCGAAGTCTACTTCATCCCCTACCACATCAGGTTCCTCGTTTGCCCCTACTTTCTCGACCTCATCTTCTCCCTGAGATGACCACTCATCCGAAAACATCCATGCTAATGAAAATACTACTGTCGGGTCTTGCTCTTCTGCAGGTTCTTCCTATGGAAATGAGTCCTCTGGTTCCGATGCTGCCTACTGTTCCCCGGCTGGCTCTACGTCGGACGCCATCCTAAGAAAGAAAGATAGAGAAAATCATAAGGTAAAGATTTTAAGTTGTTAAAATTATACATGATAAATTAATAGTACAAACACTCTACAGAGTTTTCTACGCTACAGAACTTGCGATCTCCCATTTCCCAAGGCCTCAAGATTCACTAAACCTAGGCTCTGATACCAAATTGTGACACCCCATTCCCCGGGTATGTCAGGACATATGTAACTATAAATAAAGGACATATTCTTACTGAATGCTCATAAATACTTAAGATAACTATTACATCATTAACGGTTCAGAGATTATTCAAAATACTAAATAAGTACAGTCATCTAGAAAACTTAACAAAAGTTACATCATGTCAGTGGGAAAACTTGAACAAAAAGATCAAAAAGAGACGTCCTACGTTTTCAAACTGCGTCGTTGAGGTTGACCTGCTCTTGCCACTGTCCCTCTTCTGCAAATTCTTCTCCTTCAATGAACCTGCCTTCCTCAAAGGGTCCCTCTTCGTCACCTGTGGCATAAATGCCACGAGCCGAAGCTTAGAAGAAAATTTCCTAAACCGTCTAACAAACTCGCGAGAAGATATTCCACAATATATATCATATAGCACCCAATGCAAAGTTACAGGCTATTTATCATTTTCAATAGGATGAACATATATAAGAATAAAAAAATAAGTGTGTGATGCAAATGAATGCAATGCAGATGTCCAATCTCCAAGTACTTTCAGAAGAGTATCATGAATTCCACGTCGGGCAACGGCATAGCTGTTTTACTCAATGGCAACGGCATGGGGACCAACCTTTATCCAAATTTACCCATCCTTATTCCAGGTTGATCAGTCCCACCTTAAGAACAAGGATACTCATTAGGTGTCAACCCAAAGTCTAAATAAAGCTAGTGACGATTCCATGGTGCCTAAATTCCCCTTTTATAATAAAAACCTCCAATTCAATATCACATCTGGAAATCAGGGACGCCTTAGATCCACAACCACTGAATAATTGATTTCCATGTCACCCAACCAAATCAAAAGATACGAAGGGGACTCCGATAACCCAAGATGAAATGGAGAAATGCCCATGATGTGCAATATGCTTCTCATGTACAATTAATCGTTGCATGGTACGTAAACATGGCATGGCACATAGTACAACTTGCTAAAGCATTAAGTACAAGCGTGTAAAGCATAATCACAACTTAAGCAACATAGACTCGAACAATTGGCATGAGTTCATCTTGTTAAAAGAATTATTTTCATTTATTAATTAATCACAAAGTTCATATAGGATTCATATACTCAAGCCTCATAAGCAACACACCATTCAAACACTTAGCCAAATTTATGTACAAGTTTTAATTGCTAGTTTTAATGTTGCAACAGCGTTTTGAAGTACTTAGGCATTGATTTAATTTCTAAAATTTTAACACCAATTAAATTAAAATATTTCCTATAACTTTCATGTTTATCACTAAGGTCAATTCCTAAAGTAAATAGGTCATTTATTTTATTTTAGTAAAAACGGTTCAGCAATTTACAGAGTAAAACATAAGAATTGAGCCTCTGTTGGCCACTATTTTGGGGCATCAATTCATGGGTTATGGCTCTGATTTTTGGTGAGCTTCTAGTTTAAGATATTTCCTACAAGTTTCATGTTTTGAGTTAGAGAAAGTTATTTGAAATTTTTTTGAGATTTAGACCAATTAATAAAATGGGTTTAGTCAGCCTAAAAAGGGTATGCAGAGTGTGTTTTTAACAGAGAATTTTTAAAACTTTTGGGGTATCATCCGAAGGTATTTTGAGCTGATTTATCATCAGTAACTATTTTAATATGTTAGCTACAAATTTTATGTTTACCACTTTTGTATTTGGCTTCAAAACAATTAAGTTTTAAGTCTCACAAAAAAGTGTGACAGAGAGGTCTATCAGTCACTAAACCTCAATAGTGAATTTGGGAAGTGTTTTGACCAATCAATACTTCATATTTTTAGGTTATTTTCGGTGGAACAAAAGATAAATGTGTCCTCTACAAGTTTTCTGTTTTGACCTAAGCTCGGTTCTCATTCTAACTTAAGGTTTGTAGGTCTACAACTTAGAGTTGTCAAGATCTGACACTCTTTAGCAAAAATGAGCTATCTGGAGTTCTACCCAACGAAATCACTTCAAACCAATTTTTTGTGAAAGATAACTAAAAAATATAGATCTGGAGACAAAAATCACTTTAATACCATTGTGCTATATTTAGTTATGATTATTTAAAGTCGGTGGCAGAAAATGAATAAGTCCAGAAAATCAGGCTACTTAGGGTCTTGCTTGCTTAGCTTATATTGTGTACATTTTTGACATGTTTTCTCTGCATGCATGTTATAAACTTACACAAATCAAAACTCCAGAATATGTTTAGGCTATAAAACTCAAAAATAAATACATGTAAATACATATAAGGCTTACTTATACATGAACAGTCCCTAAATCTTTTCTTATGATGCATTTTTGATTCATTTCTTGTTTTATCATCTTACGATTTCTTATAGAGATGGATTGAGGGTTATCTTGGGGGAGAATACCATAAGGTTTAAGGGAGTTGCTTACATTATTTGAAGCTCAAATGGGTGGAGGAGATATGGACTTGGCTCTAATGACTTCTCCTTGGTTCCTCCTTCTTCCTTCCTTTCTTCTTTCTTCTTCTCTCCATCTTCTTCTGCTAGGACGCTTAGATAACTTTTCGAGCCTCTCTCTCTCACTCTCAGCTGAACCATATGCAGGAGAATGAAGGGGCTTAGGCCATGTTTTTATAGAAAAATTTAAGTGGAGGGATAATTATTGTGTAAGAGAAATTTTGAATTTTCTAAATTGTCATTGGATGCATGGGAGGTGGGAGTGGTTTAAGAGAGATATATATCAGTCTTGTGCAGGTGGGATTCGGCTGGGCTGTTTGGGGAAGCTTAAAAGTCAATTTTTTGCATTATTTTAGGGTTTAAATTGTATTTTGGTGCATTTTTGTGTATTTAATTGCATAAAATATTAATTTTATGTACCTAAACCTACTAAAACCTATTATATTACTGTATTTATAATTAATTTTGATAGAAATTAGTTATATAGGTGTAGGCTTTTAAGTTAAATTAAGCTAGTTTGACTAGAATTGACTTTTTGACTTATTTATTGTGTGGAGACTTCAAATAATTATTTTTTTACTTTTGTTGAGCTATATTATTATATTATTATATATATTATTTGTATAAAATGTATTGGGTCAAAATAATACTTAATTTAAACATCTTTTTCTCAATTTTAAGCTTAAAAAGGTAAAAAATGACTTTTTGGGGCACGTACTCCTAAGTGGCCGGCCATGCAAGGGCATTTTGATCAATTTTATTGTTAGTTTATATTTTATTAATTAATTTTGTATAAATATCTAATTTTGGGTGTCCATTTTGAATTTTTAGGACTTTTTACAGTACTATGGGCAAAATCATCATTTTACCTTAATTATGAGAATTTTTAATTTTTAATTTACTATTTTATGTTATTTACTTAATTTAAGATGTTTGAGACTTTTCTAAGTGTTAGGGCTTTGCCTCTGAGTATTTGGTCTCTTTTTAGGATTTTCGAGCTAAATTAGAGTTTCGGGTTGAGCTAGGGTTTCTTCTTTCCTTCTAGCGACCTAAAATCATGTCAACTAACCGTCGCTAATACTAGCGTTTGGGTTAGATTGTTTCGCGAGTAGTTACAGTCAGGGTTGTTACAACTAGGGTCTAGGTTGGGTTGTTGCAATCTAGGTGGTTACTACTAGGGTCTGGACCGGGGTGTTACAAACAGGCTATGCAATTACACTCACATGGGCTCAACCAGAGAAGCCAACAATGTTTTATCTCATAAAAATATACATTTTCTATCATTCAAACTATGCATATCATCATAACAAATATCATGCCACAGTTAAAGAAAAGCTGTAAATAAAATAATAAGCTCCACTCAGGCCACTCAGCCGAGGAGAAAGATAAAATGTAATCCTATGTACCGATTTTTCCACATCGACAAAGGTAACAACTATAGACTCTCGTCCATTACCCTCGACCCGTAGGTTTAGTAATGACAAGTTCTATACGGAGTTACAACAATAACGCCATTAATGGAGGCAATCGACTTAGTTTACTAGGTCACACCCAAGGGCACTAAGCACCCACCCAACCACTTAGTTTACGGGACCACAACCCAAAGGCACTGAGCACCCACCAACCTCGTTTACAGGGATTAACCCGAAGGCACGTAGGACCTACTCTGCGCACGTTTCTGGACTTACACCGAGGAGCAATGGAAGCCCAACTCAACACACCTACTGTCACGGTACATCTATGGAGAATATTTAAAACACACAATAGCTCAACTACGAAAACCCGTAAAATGATTTACACAACACATGTATAAAAAGAGATCCAATCCATCAACATGGAGATTCGAAATCAGTTCCAACAAAATATTTAAAAGGTGAGACTCAACCTCGCGAGTTAGCTCTAAACCTCCAAAAAGACATTTTTCACCCGATTTCACAAATCACCATTTTCAAACCTTCTTTTGAAAACTACGGTTACTACGTACCAAAAACATGTATACAACCGAGAAAAAGGCGTAAAAACCCACTTTTACCCAAAAACCACGGTTTAAAACATGTAAACAACATTTCATGCATTTCTACTCGGTGAAAGTAAGTCTAACTGCATATAACACCCTGATAATAGTAGTAGGTCTAGAATCTTACCTCAGAGAGTCAAGAACTGGACGTCTTAAAACTGAACAGTGTCAGAACGAGAATTCAACCGGATGAATGCGAAGCCCTCGACCCCGATGGCAAGAATTCACGAAGGAATCAACAACAAACCAAGCCCCGGGCCCTCAAAGCTAGAGAAAAGGTAGAGAGAATGGAAATAAAAAGCTTTTCCAAACATTCCAGCCCCAAGAACTACTTATAAAAATGCCAAAAAGGCAATTCAGTCGACTGAAGAGGCCACTTCAGCCGACTGAAGCTCCTCGAAAAACATGAACCGCCCCAGCTTAGTTGACCGAACCTCCTGGTTCAGTCGACTGAACCCAAGAAAAACACTTCAGTCGACCGAACTCAGCAGCCCAGTCGACTGAACTCCCTTACTATTTTTAGTCTCGGGTTTGTGAAGCAAAATAAGGTTTTTGGTCCAAACGCAAGCCAAACGCGCCTTTTCCAAACCCCAAAAAGCGTATAACACACTTATACATGCTCTTCTACAACTTTAAAGCATAAACCATGCATCGATGTTATTCGTATACTAAGACAAACACATCGAATATATAAATAACATAAAAGAACAAGGTTCCGGGTCTCACAAATGGAGTTGTACACAAAGGAGTCCCCTCGGTGATTCATTAATGTTGGGTTATTAAGTGGAGTTCACGTGACCCTGGAGTCAGGGTGTGACAACGATGAGGCACTACCTATGTATGTGTACTAGCAGTAACATGCTGTGCAAAATCAGAACCTTGTGCATTAGCACCTTGTTCTTGATTTGTAGCTGTCCTAATAACCCTCCCACTACGACGAGGTAATGGGATATCAGTGACTTGTTCTTCCGTTCTAATGGTATTTTCTCTTAGTTCTTCTAGAACAAATAGGTTATAATTGAGAAGTTAAACTAAAATCTAAAAATTATTTTGTGAAAGAATCAAAGAATTTCGCAAACGCATGTTCAAAGAATATCTATGAAAATGTAACTTATTTTCAATGCAAAAATAAAGAGCACATTAAATTTGATTGTCCACTAAATGGAAACAATTGTATATCTAAAATGGTTTGGAGAGTGAAAAGCACTAATCCTATAGGACCCAAAAAGATTTGGGTACCAAAGAAAATTACTTAATCTGTTTTGTAGGTATGCTTGAGATCTTCTTCATCCTCAAAAGAAAGTTGGTACTTAGATAGAGGATGCTCAAAGCATATGACGGGCGACAAGTCTAAATTCCTAAACTTAATACCTAAGGATGGAGGTCATGTAACATTTGGAGACAACGCAAGAGATAAATTATTGGTATAGATAAGGTTGATAAGGACTCTTCCCTATCTATTGATAACGTACTACTTGTCGATGAACACAAACAAAATCTCCTTAGTATTAGTCAATTATGTGATAAAGGCTATAGTGTAAAATTTTTACATGATACATGTGTTGTTGAAAACAAAGAAAATAATAAAGTTTTATTTGTTGCAAAGAGATTTGAAAATGTTTACACTATCGATTTTGAAAATCTACATTCTCAAAATGTTACATGTTTTTCTGCTATAAATGCAACAAGTTGGTTATGGCATAGGAGGCTAGGTCATGCTAGCATGGATCTCCTATCCAAACTTGTCAAGAAAAATTTGGTCAAAGTCTTGTATCATGCCCTAAACATACGAGTCACACAAAAGCCCACCAAAACACCCATTTAAGGAAAATAGGTTTCACAGTTGATAATCAAAATACAACATTTGGATATAAGATTTTCCAAGTTCAACTCTCGTAAACAGTAAACATGTATTCTCATACATGAATAAGCATATCGCCAAACGACGTACAAAACCATGCTGAACAGGTGTCACATATGTAAGTATATGTCTAAAAAAAAAAAACTACGGCAAGTCTTCTATCACCTCTACACTAGGTCAACTCCACGTGCTCACCTGAAAGAGGTTTTACAGCAAAAATCCCACACCGTGAGCCGAAGCCGAATAGACAAATAGACTATAAACCGTAATACAAGTCATGCAATCATATGGTGGGAGTGAACTCGACCAAAAAGCTCAAAACAGGTTTTTCTCTCAAAAACCATCCATTTTCCATCCTTGAAACTATGCATATAACTTGACAGATATCATGTCATAGTTAAGAGAAAGCAGTAAAACACAGCATTCTCCACTCGGGACACGCAGCCGAGGAGACACGATAAAATGCAATCCTATGTACCGACTCTGTCTGCTCAAGACAAAGGCAACAACTATAGACTCTCGTCCATTACCCTAGACCCACAGGCTTGGTAATGACAAGTTCTATACGGAGTCACAACAACGTAACTGCTCAATTTACGGGTCAAGCCCGAGGGTCAAGAACACCCACCAACCACTTAATTTACGGGTTTCAACCCGAAGGTACAGAGAACCTACTATTTAATTTATGGGACCTGAGCCTAAGGGTACAAAGCACCCAATCACTCAATTTACGAGGACTAACCCAAAGGTACGAGCACCTACGCTGCGCACGTTTTCGGACTTACACCGTGGAGAAATGGAAGCCCAACTCAACCAGACCCACTGTCACGGTACATTTATGGGTAAACATTTCAAAACCAATCACAAAGAGGTACACAACACATGTATAAAAAAAGATCCCATCTATGAACCGTGGAGATCAAACAACATATGTAGAAAACATATCTTTACCCAAAACATTTTAGAAGTTGAGACTCAACCCCAAGGGCTAGCGCCAAACCTTCAACGCACACGTTTTCCCAAAACTCTGTTTTCAAACCATCCTTTTTGGAAACCTCTGATAACCCTTTTTGAAACCATAGAATCTCATAAAAACCTCGGATAAACATTGCACGAGGAAAAATTGAACCAAAACACATCATTTGCCAAAACATCCCAGGTTCAGTCGACTGGACTCACTCTCCAGTCGACTGAAAAACACACTGGAAAAGCGAACCAAAACAAAAGCCATTTCAGTCGACTGAACCTCCAACATGATGATCCAGTCGACTGAACTCATGGGTTCAGTAGACTGAACCAGCCCAGGTCACGTTTGTGAGCTACGATTTTGGTTCTCAAATCTTAGATCAAGCCTCAAAAACACCTGTTTTGATACCTAGCAGCATACCCAAGCTCAAGGCTATCATAAAACCTCGAAAGGAACATCCCTCTTTCGATTTCATCCAACCGAATGCCGAAAAATGGTTTTAACCCAAAATCGAATTTGAAATATAAATCACTTTTCATGCGTTTTTAAACGGTAGAAACACGTAGAATTACATGTAGTACCCTCTAACGGTTATATAGTCTAAGATCCTACCTCGGGAGTTAAAAACTCAACGTCTCAATCCACGTGCAAAATTGAGCTTCGTCGGAATAAAATTCTAACTAGATGGATACGTAGACCACGATGCCGATACTAAGGATCAGCAGTTGGTTTATCAAAAACAATGCCCCGGGCCCTCGAGAAGTTAGAGAGAAGACAGAGAGAAAACTGGAGGAAACTTAGAAGTTAAGTTTCAAAATTTCTTTTAGAAAATATCTAAGTCCCGATATTTATAGGCCTCCAAAATATCTTTTTTTTTTAAATTTTTTAAATTCGCACGGCAACTCCCTATAACCCCGGGAACCAATCCCGCATGCTCAGATAAACTTAAACATGCATCAAAATGAGTAAATCACACATCTTGGAAATATTTATGCAAAATACATCATATATACATAAGTCTAAAAAAGAGACGGGTCCGAGTCTCACAACTCACCCCCCCTTAAGGAATTTTGCCCTCGAAATTCCCTACAAGGTCACAAAGGAAAAAGCTCCAGATATCCAACACGCATCTTCGACTCTAGCTCCCATATAGCTTCTTCAGTCCTGTGATGAAGCCATAAGACTTTCACATAAACAATTGTTCTGCCTCGCAACAATTGCTCCTTTGTATCAAGAATCCTCACCGGACGCTCCTCATAAGTGGCATCCTCTTCCACCCGCAGTTCAGCCCAATCTATCACATGTGATAGGTCAGGCTCGTACATCCGAAGCATAGAAACGTGAAACACGTTGTGCACATATGCTAACTGAGGTGGCAAAGCTGAACGATAAGCAACCTCCCCAATCTTGTCAAGGATCTCAAATGGTTCAATGAAGCACGGTGATAGCTTCTCGATACGACCAAACCTCTACGTGGTGAGACCTTCACAAACACATGATCCCCCACTGCAAACTCCAAATGTCGCCTCCTCTGATCTGCATAACTCTTATGGTGACTCTGCGCTGTCAGTAGGTGTTGGCGAATCACAGCAACCTTCTCTGTCATTTTCCTCACCATGTCTGGTCCCAAGAATGTGGTCTCCCCCACATCTGTCCAGCACACTGGTGATCTACACGGTCTACCATACAAAGCTTCATACGGTGCCATCCCAATACTGGCCTAATAGCTGTTGTTGTATGCAAACTCTACTAACGGTAGACGATCCTCCCATGAACCTCTGAAGTCAAGGACACAAGCCCTCAGCATATCCTCCAGAATCTATATAGTCCTCTCTGATTGGCCATCCGTCTGGGGGTGGAAAGCAGAACTGAACATCAAGTTCGTCCCCAAGGCCTTCTACAGACTCTTCCAAAAGCGCGAAGTGAAGCGCGGGTCTCAGTCAAAAACAATAGACACTGGCACTCCATACAACTGGACTATCTCCCTAACATATAAGCCACTCAGTCATTCCACTGAATCCCTCACTCGAATGGGGAGAAAGTGTGCAGACTTCGTCAATCTATCAACCACAACCCATACGGCGTCGTGTCCCCTAGGTGATTGAGAAAATCCTGACACAAAGTCCATCGTGACGTACTCTCACTTCCACTCTGATATAGGCAACTACTGTAGCAATCCGGCCAATTTCTGGTGTTCTACCTTTACCTGTTGACAGGTGAGGCATCGAGAAACAAACTGGATCACGTCTCTCTTCATCCCTGACCAATAGAATTGACGACGTAAGTCATGGTACATCTTCGTGCCTCAAGGATGCAAGGCAAGACGAGAATGATGACACTCCCATAGAAGATCAGCTCGATATGACTCTAGCACAAACAACCTGCCAGCCAACCTCAGACTCTAATCAAGACCCATGATCCATCCTGCTGTATCCTCGCCACTAGCAACGCGATCTCGTATCATCTGAGCCTCCTGATCCGTCTATTGGACCTCTAGGACAAGTGCCATCAACACTGGTCGAGTAACTACAGAAAATAAAGTAGCACCTATCGCTGTCTCCTCGAGACACAAGTCAAACTCCCCAACATCTGCAAGCATGTGCCACGCACGTATAGCCATAGAAGCTAACGACCTGTGAGATCTCCTACTAAGCGCGTCTGCCACCACATTGGCCTTCCCTGGATGATACTGCAAATCAAAATCATAATCCTCCAATAGCTCCATCCACCGCCGTTGGCGCAAGTTCAGGTCCTTATGCAAAAATAAGTATTTCAGACTCTTGTGATCGGAGAAAACCTCAAAATGCTCACCATACAGATAGTGACGCCACATCTTCAAAGCGAAGACCACGGCTGCCAACTCCAAGTCGTGTGTCTGATAGTTCTGCTCGTGCGTCTTCAACTGCTGGGAACCGTAGGCTATAACCTTACCCTCCAGCATCAGAACACATTCGAGGCCGTCGTGTGATGCATCACAGTACACCATATACCCTAAGCCTCACTCTGGAATGATTAACACTGGCGGACTAGTCAACCTCATCTTCAGCTCCTAGAAAGCTGACTCACAGGACTCACTCCACACAAACACAACTCCCTTCCGCGTCAGGCGCGTCATTGGTGCAGCGAGTCTAGCAAAGTCCTTCACGAACCGTTGATAGTAGCCGGCTAAACCTAGAAAACTACGTATCTCGAAGACGTTCTTCGGTCGCTCCTAACCTGTCATAGCATCTATCTTCGACGAATCCATAGCTGCTTCATTTGTCGACACTACGTGTCCCAAAAACCTCACCTTAGATATCCAGAACTTGCACTTCTCGAACTTTGCATACAGGCAATGCTCTCTCAAAGTCTGTAGCACAATCCGTAGGTGATCCTCGTGTGCCTCTCTGGTGGGGTGAATATATCAGAATATCATCCACAAACACTACCACAAAGCTATCTAGATAAGGATGAAAGATCCGGTTCATTAGACTCATGAACGTAGCATGGGCATTTGTCAGACCGAACAGCATAACCAAAAACTCGCAGTGACCACAGAGAGTCCGAAAAGTAGTCTTCGCTATGTCCTCATCCCTAATCCTCAACTGGTGATATCCCGACCTCAAGTCAAACTTCGAGAAGCAGCTCGAATCGCTCAGTTGATCAAACAAGTCATCTATCCTTGGCATCGGGTACTTGTTCTTCACTGTCACCTGGTTTAGCTTCCTGTAATCGATACACAGACGCAAAGATCCATCCTTCTTCTTTGCGAAAAGAGCAGGAGCTCCCCACGGCGAAGTGCTTGAACATATAAACCCTCTGTCTAGCAACTCCTGTAATTGTACCTTGAGTTCAGGCAACTCAGTGGATCCAAAGCGATAGGACGGTATAGATATGGGAGCAGCTCCGGGAACTAGATAAATAGAGAACTCTACCTCCTGGCTCGGTGGAAACTCAAACAGATCAACAGGAAAGACATCAGGGTAGTCGCACACCATCGGAGGTAACTCTCCTTGAACTCCAACCTCCTCATTCAACATGAGAGCTGAGGAAAGGAAACCCAAGTTGCCCTGGTTCCGCACAACACCTGGCATAGACCTCAAACCCTCATCCCAGTCTCCCACAAAACAAAAGCAATCTCCCGTCGGTGTACAAATCGTTACCCTTCGTCGATCGCAATCGATGAAGGCACGATAGGTCGAACTCTAAACAACGATCAGCGACCTCCAACACACAGGATCTATAGACAAGACTTAACTTTACACTCCCACTGACAGGGGTCTCCACGCACATAGTACTACCCAACCAGTCCATTTCTAACCCCAAAGCAGATGATATAAATGAATGTGATGCTCCGGTGTCGATAAGAACACTGGCCCATGATATGTAAACTAGAAAGGTACCTCTGATCATGGAGGTGGTAGCAGCAGCATCGAGCACGACCGGTGCTCTGGAAGAACTAGGATCTGCAAGAACATAATATCTAGCTGGTCCACTACGGCTCTGAATTGCCGACTGTCTACTTGACTGCACTGATGCACCCCCTCTACAAAATATGGATGTCTGAGCTCTAGGCTACTGATACGTCTGTCATCCCTGGCTAGATGCAACAGTTGGTGCTCCTACTGTACTTTGAATGCTCCCTCCCTAAGGACAATTCCTTCAGATGTGTCCAGATTGCCCACACTCAAAACACACCACCGACCCCCTCCCCTGAGCCTGCGACTGTGACTGTGCCTGAACAGGCGCTGCACTCCGGCACTCTACCGCACGATGCCATGGCCGTTGGCATCTGTGACAAAGAAGCCCTCTCTAATCTAACCTTCCCGTTGAAGCTCCGGGAGGCGTGGATACAAAAGACTGTGGCAGATACGACCCCACCCGATGCGAACTCAGACCAGATGTCCGTCGACACTTGTTCTCCCTGCGCCCCTGATCTTGTGTACGTCCCCCGCCCTACTGACTCCTACTGTCCTTGTCTCTGCGCGTCTCATTCAGAGTGTCCTCCACTTTCATAGCAGTCTCAACAAACTCTGTAAAGACTTGCATCCTAAATGCTACCTCCCAATCTCGGATAGCGGGCCTCAAACCCCTCTTGAATTATTTCACACAAAACTCATTAGTAGGTATGATCTCCTGTGCAAACCTAGATAGGCTAGTAAACTCAGCCTCGTACTGAAGCACCGACATCGTCCTCTGCGTCAAAAATAGGAAGTCCTCTCTGTAGCGATCCCTCAAAGTCGCTGGAAAGTATTTCTCTCGAAATACCTTAGTGAATGCATTCCAGGTGCCTACCACTGTGGTCTTAGCGAACTTCCATCACATGTGAGCACTCCCTCTCAGCTGGAAGGCGGCACATATAACCCTCAGATCATCTTCCTCAATCTGAAGCGAGTCAAGGATCCTGGTGACCAGCTCCAGTCACTCAGTGGAAACAGTGGGATTGGGATCCCCAGAAAAGGTAGGAGGGCCCTGACGGTGAAACTCACGCATCGCAATCGTCGCCCTCGGCTCGGGTACACTCTTCCTTCCCCTAGTGGCCTCAGCCAGTTGCCAGATGGAGCCGACCATCTCACGCAGCAGATCTCCCTCAGCAACAGGTCCTTGGGGTGCATTAGCATCCCCAATATCTGGGAATGGAACGTCCCTTCGGCAAGAACCACGGCTACGACCTCAACCTTTGCCTCGTCCTCCTCGCGTGGACATAACACTATACGAAAGAAACATAACAGGATAAGAATCCATACAACATGTTATTGCTAACGTAAAAAATAGATAGCATGCTAACACATAGCCACGTAATATCATGTTATCACATCTCACATACCGAGGAGAACCAATAAGAAAGACTCGTCCATCTGGATAACCTACTTATATTCCTTGCTAAAAATCACGTCCGAGAAACGCGTCTCTAACATGGCTCCCAAGTATGTTAATCCAAACGCTCAAAAGCAAGACTAATCAATCCTAAGGTCCAACCTCTATGCCCACATATGCACCACAAACTACCATGCTATGTTAAGAAAACACTGTAGCACATGCAATCAAGCACACATACATCTTCACAAGGTGATGTACCCACTTTCCCATGGCTCATAGGTATTCGAACCCAGAGCTCTGATACCAAGTTGTCACGCCCCAAACATTCGGGTCATGCGAAAGCCCACCAAAACACCTATTTAAGGAAAATAGGTTTCACAATTGATAATCAAAATATAACATTTGGATAAAAGATTTTCCAAGTTCAACTCTCGTAAACAGTAAACATGCATTCTCATACATGAACAAGTATATCGCCAAATGGTGTACAAAACCAACCTGAACAGGCGTCACATGTGTAAGTACATGTCTCAAAAAGGGAAAAACTACGGGAAGTCTTCCATCACCTTTGCAATCGGTCAACTCCACGTGCTCACTTAAAAAAGGTTTTACAGCAAAAATCCCACACCGTGAGCCAAACCCAATAGAAAAATAGACTGTAAACTGTAATACAGGTCATGTAATCATATAGTAGGAGCGAACTTGACCACAAAAGCTCAAAACAGGTTTTCCTCTCAAAAACTATCAATTTTCCATCCTTGAAACTATGCATATAACTTGACAGATATCATACCACACTAAAGAGAAAGCAGTAAAACACAGCATTCTCCACTCGGGACACGCAACCGAGGAGACACGATAAAATGCAATCTTGTGTACCGACTCTGTCAGCTCAAGAAAAGGACACAACTATAGACTCTCGTCCATTACCTTATGCCCACAGGCTTGGTAATGAAAAGTTCTACACGGAGTCACAACAACGTAACTGGTCAATTTACGGGTCAAACCCGAGGGTCCTGAGCACCCACCAACTACTCAATTTATGGGTTTCAACCCGAAGGTACAGAGCACCTACTGCTTAATTTATGGGACTTGAGCCCAAGGGTACAAAGTACCCAATCACTCAATTTAGGGGAACTAACCCGAAGGTACAGAGCACCTACGCTGCGCACATTTTTGGATTTACACCGTGGAGAAATCGAAGACAACTCAACCAGACCCACTGTCACGGTACATTTATGGATAAACATTTCAAAACCAACCCACAAAGAGGTACACAACACATGTATAAAAAGAGATCCCATCCACGAACAATGAAGATCAAACAACATATGTAAAAAACATATCTTTACCCAAAATGTTTTAGAAGTTGAGACTCAACCCCAAGGGCTAGCTCTAAACTTTCAATACACAAGTTTTCCCAAAACTCCGTTTTTAAACCATTCTTTTTGGAAACCTCTGATAACCCTTTTTGAAACCATAGAATCTCATAAAAATCTCGGATAAACATCGCACGAGAAAAACTTGAACCAAAACACATCATTTTCAAAAACATCCCAGGTTCAGTCGACTGGACTCACCCTCTAGTCGACTGAAAAACACACTAGAAAAGTGAACCAAAATAGAAGCCATTTCAGTCGACTGAACCTCCAACATGATGATCCAGTCGACTGAACTAGCCCAGGTCACGTTTTTGCGCTACGATTTTGTTTTCAAATCTCATATCAAGCCTAAAAAACACCCATTTTGATACCTAGGAGCATACCCAAGCTCAAGGCTATCATAAAACCTCAAAAGGAACATCCCTCTTTCGATTTCATCCAACCGAATTCCGAAAAACGATTTTAACCCAAAATTGGATTTGAAACATAAATCACTTTTCATGCATTTTTAAATGGTAGAAACACGTAGGATTACATGTTGTGCCCTCTAAGAGTTATACAGCCTAGGATTCTTCCTCGGTGGGTTCAAAACTCGACGTCTCGATCCATGTGCAAAATCGAGCTTAACCAAAATGAAATTCTGACTGGATGGATACGTAGACCACGATGCCGATACTAAGATCAGTAGTTGGTTTATCAAAAATCAAGCCCCAGGCCCCCAAGAAGTTAGAGAGAAGGAAGAAAGAAAACTATAGGAAACTTAGAAGTTAAGTTTTCAAAATATCTTTTAGAAAATATCTAAGTCCCAATATTTATAGGCTTCCAAAATATCTTTTTTTTTAATTTTTGAAATTCGCACAGCAAGTCCCTATAACCCCCGCAACCAACCCCGCATGCTCAAATTAACTTAAACATGCATCAAAACGAGTAAATCACACATCTTGGAAATATATATGCAAAACACATCATATATACATAAGTCTAAAAAAGAGACGGGTTCGGGTCTCACAGCTTGCCTAAGACTAAATTCATCAAAGACAAAGTTTGTGATGTTTGCCAATTTGGTAAGCAAGCCAAAACTAGTTTAAAAAAGAAACAAGAAATTTCTACAAATATGCCTTTGCAATTACTTCATCTTGAATTGTTTGGTCCTATGAATCCCCATAGTCTTGGAGGAAAAGCATACTATTTTGTTATTGTTGATGATTTTTCACGATATACATGGGTTTTATTTCTTACAACAAAAGATGAAGTGTGTCATGTGTTGGCTAAACTTTGTAATAAAATTCAAAATGAAAAGAGCTATTCTATTCTACACATTCGTAGTGATAGAGGAGGAGAATTTAAAAACAAAGATGTTAAAAATTTTTGTGACCAAAATGGTATTTCTCAAAATTTTTCTACACCTCGAACTCCTCAACAAAATGGGATTGTTGAGAGGGAAAATTGATCTTTACAAGAAATAGCACGTATTATGTTAAATGAACACAAAATTCTTAAATATTTTTGGGCCGAGGCAATTAATACTGCTTGCTATGTAATGAACCAAGTTTTCATAAGATATCATTTAAATCAAACTCCTTATGAGCTATGGAATGGTAGAAAGCTCAACATTTCTTACTTTCATGTTTTTGGATGTAAATGTTTCATTTTAAATAACAAAGATAAATTGGAAAATTTTGATTCTAAATCTGATGAAGGAATTTTTCTTTGGTATGCTACTAATAGTAAAGCTTATAGAGTATATAACAAAAAAACTATGACATTAGTTGAGTCTATTCATATTACCTTTGATGAAATTAACCATTTTTCTTCTAAGATTCCAGTTGATGATGATTTAGACATTAATAAAGGAATGTAAGAAATGCAAATCAAGGAGGACAAAGGTAAAAGCAACAAGGTTGATGATGAACATATAGACCTACCAAAAGGAAGACAAACAGTGAAGGATCATCCTATGGATCAAATCATAGGTGAATCTTCACGAGGTGTAAATACTCGATCTTCATTAAAAAATATTTGTAATCATGTTGCATTCCTTTCACAAGAAGAACCTAAAAATCTAAATGAAGCTGTAGAAGATGAATCTTGGGTAATGGCTATGCAAGACGAATTAAATTAATTTAAAAGAAATCAAGTTTGGAATTTAGTTTCTAGGCCTAAAGATAATACAATAATTGGAACTAAATGAGTTTTTAGAAATAAAAAAGGTAAAAATGGTATTGTTGTCCGAAACAAGGCTAGGTTAGTCGCACAAGGATATAATCAAGAAGAATGAATTAATTTTGAATAAATATACGCACCCGTAGCTATGATGGAAGCAATTCGCATTTTATTAGCATATGCATCATATAAGAACTTTAAACTCTTTTAAATGGATGTAAAAAGTGTGTTCTTAAATGATTGTATAAATGAGAAAGTGTATGTTGAACAACCACCTGATTTTGAAGATTATGATTATCCAAACCTTGTATTTAAATTAACAAAAACATTATATGGTTTAAAAATGGATTTACAAGAGGAAAAATAGACAACTTTATTTACTAAGACTAACAAAGAAGACATGCTTATTGTACAAATATACGTAGATGATATCATATTTGTCGCTACTAATGAGATTTTGTGTAAGGAATTTTTCATTTGCATGCAAAAGGAGTTTGAGATGAGAATGATGGGAGAGCTCACATTCTTTCTTGGACTCCAAATCAAGCAAGCGAAGAATGGAACCTTCATCAACCAATTAAAGTACGTACGTGAGCTGCTCAAGCAATTCCAAATGGAAATGGAAAAGTTTTGGTTACTCCAATGAGTCCCTCAACTAAACTTGACAAAGACGAGTAAGAAAAATCGGTAGACACTAAGCTCTACCGATGTATGATTGGTAGTTTACTTTATTTAAATGCAAGTAGGCTTGACATAATATTTAGTGTCTGTATGTGTGCACGTTATCAAGATTGTCCTAAAGAATCACACCTAATAGCTGTAAAAAGAATATTAAGATATTTGGTTGGCACAATAAATATAGGCTTATGGTATCCAAAATTTACATCTTTTGAAATGATAAGTTATTCTGATGCAGACTTTGCTGGTTGCGCAATTGACTGTAAAAGCACTAGGGGCACATGTCATTTCTTTGGAAAATCACTTATCTCTTGGTTTTCAAAGAAACAAAATTCTGTTGCCTTATCTACCGCCGAAGCTGAATACGTGGCCGCTGGTAGTTGTTGTGCACAATTTTTTTATATGAAACAACAACTAAATAATTTTAAATTAAAATATGATCTTGTACCAATTAAGTGTGATAACACAAGTGCGATAAATATCTCTAAAAATTTAATTTTACATTCACGAACAAAACATATTGAGATACGTCATCATTTTCTTCGTGATCAGGTTAAAAAATGTGACATATTTTTGGAATTTGTAAGTACTAGTGAACAATGGGCGGATATCTTTACTAAACCCCTTAATGAGGATCGTTTCATTATAATTAGACGAGAATTGGGTCTAATGCATGTTCGTGAGGTTGTATAATCTTAAGTCAAGAAGTATTTTAAAGTAAAATAAATTTTGTTCTTCTCAGAATTTGCTGAAAACCAAAAAGTTGTGAAAACACTTAGTTCAGTTGACTGAGGCCTAAATTCCAGTCGACCGAACTTATTTTTCTCAGTTTAGTCGATCGAACCTACCTATTCAGTCAACCGAACCTTCGAGAATTTTGAAAAACTAAAACTCCGAACTATATTTATTCACTATTTTTTAATTTCTTAACTCTCGGCTTCTCTCTCCTAGGGCACATAATTGTTTTGTTTTTGTCTTGAGAAAGGCTACATTTCAACCCCTATTACACCTCACCATTATACCTCTCTAAACCATACATTTCTGTCTCTCCAAACTCTTCAATGGCACCTAGGGTTAGAAGAGGAAAGGGGAAATCCATTGCTAGAGATGATCCCACTGACGAGAATGACCAATGGTTCAACTCGAGCAAAATCGAAATTCTCAACAAGCATCATCTCCAATCTCTTGATCCCATCTTTGGTAAGATTATCAACATGAGATTCTTGAATTCCTATTTTCCTCGTGTCTTACATCTTTTCAGTCGAATGGGTTGGGGGCCTTATGTTTTTTATCAACCAAATGGTATGTACCCTCAAATTACACTGTTGTTTTATGCAAATCTTTCTCAAGAATTTTTCCCAAATCCAAATGATCGTTACATACATTTCACCACTTATCTCTATGGGAAAACTGATAAATTTTTCGATAAAGACATAACTACTCTTTTCGGAATGGGAAGGGGAGATTTTAGATGTCCACAAATTTCATCTCAATCATGGATCATGGCTCACGATTTCACTCGAGCTAACCGTATGAGAAAATCGGATATCCCTAACTCTGTCCCCGAGCTAGATCCTTTCCCGTATGAACCAGAACTTATTCCACTAAAGATCCTGACTGAACTCCCAGCCCTAACTCAAATTATGTCTTGAGTGTCCAATTATCAAATACACTGAATTCTTTCCCAAATTTAAGATATGGATTCCTGATAAAAAATTAGGTTACTGACAATCCGATTTAATTATCCTCTTCTCCTTGCAACCGCACCGCTTAACCTTTTGATATACCGAATCTGAAAATCCATTGTACCGATTTAGCATAATCAAACCTATAAGCAAAGCACCCGAGGGGGAACTCTTCAACCTAAATCGGACGTGATTTCCGTCAGGTGATTCTCAATCATCAAACAAATAATGCCAGTACCCAACTCATTGGTATTGTTGATCTCATGGAGAAAATCACAACTATTGATGACTCAAAGTACCGTACATCATCTGAACACAATTAATCAATCACTTCGGGATTAAGAGTTCGTGCAATACATGATAATACGGGATGTTGA
>JAOTRH010483992.1:0-59016 GCA_034768845.1 Heliamphora exappendiculata | reverse complement strand
ACTCGGTTTGCAAATTCCATTTCATTATTCATGTTATTTCATTCTCTGTAATTTCAGATTATTGTAAATTGTTGAAAATCTAATAAAGATGTATTTTCTGGATCCCCGAGCATGTATTTTATGTCGGCGTTGGATATTCTCCCAACATAGTTCACGGTAGTGGGTGGCAGGTGGCGGTGGGTTTGCTTGTGTGTGTGTGTGTGTGTGTGTGTGAGAGAGAGAGAGAGAGAGAGAGAGAGAGATGAAGTAAGGGTAAAATGGGAAGAAAAAAAAAATGATAAAATCAATTTTCGTTTTGTCAACTAGCAGTCAACTAACTTAAGGGTTAAAGTGAAATACAAAAGTAAAATAGAAAAGAGCGCAACGTAATTTTAGAGACTACAGAGGAGATTGCTATAATAAACTTAAATCTTATGGAAGGTAAGTGTAATTATCCATAAAATGTAAAAATAGAGAAGAAAAACTATAAATTAATAAAATAGTTTAATATACATGTATTTATATTTTAAAAAATATTTATTTTATGTAATCGGGGTATGACGGGAGAGCAAATATCATCCCCATTTACTTTGTTATTTAGGTAGAAAAAACTCATATATAACGAAATAAGAACGTGCAAGGTAGAAGCCTAACAAGGAAAATTGCCATGCCTACTCAAGAGTTAGGTCCTCTTGGAATTCGTCCCCCTTACCGAGGTGGTCGTTGGCTTTGCTTTTTGTATTTTATTTTGTTTAAATAAAATAAATTTTTTGTTTAATTAGATGAACTTTGCACTGATTGTCTTGGTAGTTTGACAATTTAGAATAAGTTTATTGAAGTTCACCAGTATTGAGTATTTATTTTGCAATATTTTTTATCGTGTTGTAATTTTTTTTTAATAATCATTTTGCATTTCTTATTCTCTTAATCGCTAGGTAGAATGATATAACTACAAAACTAGATATACTAGAAAAGGAAAATGAATCGGACCATTTATTTTAATTCCACTCATAACTAAAGCCTTATTGGCAACTAACTTAAAAAGTTAATTTTTTTTTTAGTAAAAAAAAAACTAAATTACGTTTAAAATGGGTTGTTTAGTTATTTAGCTTTCAAGATAATTTTTTTAAGTTAGTTGTTTGGATAAAAAGCTAACTTTTTTTACTTTTTATTCAAGATAGACAATTTTAGTCTTTTATATATTTGGTATTAATAATTATATGTAGTTGGTAGTTGTAGTAAATAAGTTATGAATAAATAAAATTATTATATTTCAAAAGTGGTTGGAGTTTGAATAGATTATTCTGCGAGTTTGTATTTTGATTTGACTTTTTGACTTTTTATTCTTTTTGCATTTTTGCCAAACGGGTAATAATGCGTGTTGTACCGCATAAAAAATAAATATTTAAATTCTTGATTTAACTACTAATCCATAGGATATTGGTTAAAGTTTGAATATCGTTCCACGTGAATTTAATGCAACTATAATTTATTTATTAAAACCTTTTTGTCCTTAATTTTTTTTAGAAAAAAATGATTTCTTTTTGAATTAATTCTAATTAATTAGGAAAACAAGTAATTAATTTGAAATAAGAGTTAAGATTTGAGAAGGGTTCCTAAGGATTTCAATCATTCCTAGGCAGTATTTTAGTTTTATTCAAACTCAGAAACTCTAGTTCATTTTAATCGATTCAACCTAATCCAATCGCGACTACAAGACTAATATAAATTATCAAGAAGATAAACTTGAATTTGAACATGGCATATTCTATTTAAGATTTTGGCATGGATTGTCCGAATCACGATCCGTCCTATCAAAACATAAAATATCTCATGTCCAAATATCGGGAAGAAAAGATACCAGTTGCATGATTTCGTTTTTATAATCATAAAAAATAAAAAAAAACAAAATAATTAAAGTAAAGCTTGTTGATCAAAAGTTAACGCCTTGAAAATCATACAACGAATTGAATCTGAATTAAAAATGAAATAAAAAATTTGAACTAATCATAAAATACCAAACTAGGGATTCATTATCCCTTAGGAAAGAAAAGATCCTAGCCACTCATATTGTGGTTCGAATTTATAAAAAGTTGAAGAAGAGTTGAATCTCGAGCCTCCATCTTCGTCTTCTTGTCATTTTTCGAGTCTTCTAGATTCGCTTCAAGCTAATCACCTCTACCTTCTCTCTTAATTTCAGAATCTCTGTTCTTGTTTGCCTAGGCCATCTATTTATAAATGTGCCCCACGCCTCAAGGTTACAGTGTTTTAATTGAACAAGAATTGTTGATTTCGTCCGAACGTTGGGAATTTCGTCTGAACGGTTTTGCTCCAGTGACTTTTTCGTTCGAACTGTGAATATTTCGTGCAAACAGTTTTCTTACTAGATGAATTTTATCTGCACAGTTTTGCCTTAAAATTCCCCTTTTGCCCTTTTCGTCCCATTTTGTCCCTTTTTACATCATTTTCTCCTCCATGTCATCACCTATGATGCTATTAACAAAAACACTACAAAATAACTTATTAAACATAATCTCGAGACTTAACATAGTGTATTTTATGAAATTGAATCGACACTTTTACGTACCAATCACACCCCCAACTTATATTTTGCTAGTTCTCGAGCAAAGCAAATAAACATTATCCCAAGACTCCACACAAGTTTTTGAGAAGTTTAAAAATACAAACTATAAAGTTACAACCTCCAACATTGAATTCATATATGTTCTTGGTTAATTGCTATTCTTACAAAATAATCACCACAAATTTGGACTTAGCGTGTATGTGTTAACTCGATCACTTTGATTAGTCTTACGCTTTTGAATACCTACAGTTCAAGATCATATCAAAACTATATCTCGACTTCAATCCTCACTTGATATTCACTCAGAATAGATCACTCATAAACATGCTTGATTATGTGCACTCATGTAGTATGTAGCAGATGTAATGTATAGACAAATCAAAAGTTGTGCCTACATATTTTGAGACTCAAAAAAAACGTTGAATTAAAAAAGGACTCGTAATCTCGTGATTAAAATGTCAAGTATTGAGAAAATCCATGTAAGTCTTATTTGTCATTTTTAGTCAATTATTTCCATGCAATAGATTGTGTTTGGCTTAGGATCAAATAGGTCTTTATTTCTTATTGTAGCGTTCGGTAAGGATAAATGTGTATCTGAATTGGGTCGAGTGTATTTAATGTCTTAGAACAGACTATTGTCTAAACATTGCTCAGTTCTCGATTTTCTTCATTTGTTTCTCACATTCATCATCCCTAAAGCTGATTTTTGATGCACACAGACTTCTATATTTTTGTCAATCATCCAATCATGGTACTTTTATTCACTCAATTGTCCCTTTAATTTTTTCTTTTTGCAAGCTTTTCCACTGTTTTTTATTGTCAATATTTATTTAATCATCATAGTCATTTCCTGTTCATATGACATTTTCAGATATAAAAGAAAAACAAAAAAAGACTTACATGAAAAAGGCTTAAAAAGGCAAAACTAGG
Organism: Heliamphora exappendiculata; assembly: GCA_034768845.1. Taxonomy (NCBI): domain Eukaryota; kingdom Viridiplantae; phylum Streptophyta; class Magnoliopsida; order Ericales; family Sarraceniaceae; genus Heliamphora; species Heliamphora exappendiculata. Next base: position 55,523 of record JAOTRH010483992.1, on the reverse strand, counting down.
GTCAATTGAACATTAAAAATACGAACAGGCTCAAATATAAAAATATTTTTCCTTTCTCAAATTTGACATAGTTTTTTGTACAGTCTTTATTTTAAAAAAATTTCAAATACGACTTACACTAATAATTCTCGATTTTTGGCAAAAAAAATGAACAATGAGATTACACAACGACAAATGCATGTTGAATAATTCAAATCTTGAGTAAATGTAGCAATTGCCCTCACAAAAAGATCAAAATATCAAAGGCTCACTAGGTAAAGTCTCCACCTTATTATTTTTCAAGTATTTTTGCTACAAATATTCATTAGTATATTACCAATTACGTAGCCAAGTGTACAGTGCAAAAATGTGCAAAAATGTGATACATGTACAAATTCATGGTTCATTTTATGCAAAAATTATAGTAAGCTGAGAAATTTATATTCCTTTTTAATCCGGGGTGTTAATTTTACAGTTTATATTTTTAAACTCTCAAATCTATGATTTTTTTTAACAATACGCGGCGAAAATTACCCCTAACTAGAATGTCACACTATCCTCAGTGTGTAAAGACGTACAAAAAATGAAAAGAAAAAATACCAGTGTAAAGGTACAATCCCAAAATAAGAGACATGTAACAATAATGCAAACATCCAAACAAATGAAGCCAAGGCCAGTTAAGCATTGAAAATGATTTGAGGCCAAAAAGACTGGCCACTACAAGAGAATCAACCAGTAGTGACAACTTGAGCAATCACTAAATGTTTTATTTTTGTCACTAATTGTTTCTAGTGACGATAATTTTTCATCGCAATGTCGTCATTATAGACCCGTAGCTAAATGTATATAGCATCAACCTTGCACCATCGTCACTAAAGGACGTGGCATTTGTGACAACTTGTTAGTTGTCGCTAAAGTGGTGTGTCTTGTGACAATCTTTTTTGTCACTAAATAGATAAAATGTAGTTATAGTAGGCAATAATCGTAATTAAAAATGAAGTTTGAAATTATAATATGTATCTTTTAGTGACAACAATTGGTTGTCACAAAATTATTTCACTTTTGGTGACACCATGTCTTGTCACTAATATATAAATTGATACGTTACTTTTATGATAACTTATCTTGCCACAATAGCATGACACTTATAGTGACAGATTTTAGTTTGTCATGAAAGATTTGTTTTTGAAGCACAATTATTGACTACTTGGGGTCACAAAAGCTGTTTATTTTGTTCCAAAAGAGATATTGTTGAAACACAATTAGTGACAACTATTTGTTGTCACAAAAGAAAAAAACAATATTAGGATTACTCTATTCATTTGTTACATCGTAAAATCTCTTAATAGAATGCAATAAATTTTGATATAAACATTCAATTAACTTGCCACAAAAAATAGATAATTGGAATAGACAATCCAACATTAATTAAAATTTTAACAAATCCTTCAACTATGAATAAACAAAGTTTTTATCACTTGTATAAATAAATCAACCAAAAGGAATTGTTCTAGAAAAACATTAATCTTCCTTTCATAAATCTCTTAAAAGAAACCACTAAAATAAGATCTTCATATACAAAAAGGTTATTATCCAGTCATTTGGAGTTCTAATCACTTGCATAAATATAAGGTAAAAAACTAAGTCTATAAAGTAAAGCACATATGAAATCTAATACATAGTATCTTTTATAATTCCAACCAAATAAAAAGAGACAACAACTAACTTCATTTCGTATAATAAGTTTAGTAATTAAATTAAATCAATGTTTAAATCATTAATATAAACTGAACTATGCAAAGACTCTTAACTTACTATCAGAAGTGCAATATCCAGCTCTTGTAGAACGCATTTGATCCATCATGATTTTCACTAATGCTTTCATCTCGACTTGTCTAGCATTCATGTCTAATTGCTTAGCCTTTAACATCTCCATCTCATTAGTTAGTTTACTAGTCTGTTTCTCAGCCTCTTCTGCTCTTTTTTGAGCCTCTTCTACTCTTTTTTGAGCATCTTTAAGTTCGACATTTGAAGTTTTTCCAGACGAGGATGGTGGGGGTTTAAGACCAAGACCCAAACCATGCACATAACCTAACTTTTTCTCTAAAACTTCCATACAAATCTCCTCATCAATCAAAGTTATAGCACCATCTTGTTGGGAATTTGCACGAAACTCACTGATTTAATTTTATAATTATAGAGAAAATATGTAAAGATTATAACTAGAATCTTATATAAATGGAAAACAAACTAGAATATTGCACATAATATAACTATTTACATAGAGGTCTTTTGATTGTTGATCAACCTATCCACACTTTTTTATGTTGAAGTGTGTTTCACGCCACAGTTCAATTTGATCAATTTTTTTTTGGTAATCTATTCCAAATAACATAGAAGCAAGCTGATATACATATTACACACAAAAAAAATATTTGTAACATAGCTTACAATAACGAATCCTCGAGTATGGCTTAGTCCCCGTAGAATGGAAGACCATTGGATTTTTTCATTTTTCTTATTTTGGGTACTTTTCTCCTGCATTCAATGGAAAGATAGTCATTTATATATCTTTAGTCGCAAATACAAACCATCAAAACTAAAATGTTGACATAAACAAAGTAAATAGTGTCATATAGCTGTTTTTTTTCACAAACCTTAAACTCGTCTGTAAAGAAGTACCTACAAAAATACTCCCAATCTTTTTGTCTTACATCAATAGGTCGGTTTCGTAATGCAACTTTAGTAGTGTTATGGGGCAAAAAGTACTGTTTGTAAAGCTTATGTCTCCACTACTTATACATATGATTAAGCTGCGAAAATATAACTTTTTGAACGTGTTGAATGTCCTTAAGTTGAAATGTCTTCTAAGGATTATTATTATTTAATGCAACACACATCAACTTAGACAATCTCACAAAAACAAACATTTAGAAGTAAATCTTAATAAAACCCACCTGCAACCAGCACCGTGATTTTTTTTTTTCACGCTTTTCAAAATTTTCCAATTTTCAACCTGTAAAGGTGCGTACTTGGGAACAATGACACTTGCCTCAGTAATCATTGGATGTGCATCATCACCCACTGCTTGTAAGAGATCTAGAGGAATCACAATGTTGTAGGTATATATGCTAGACCTAGACTAAGGGGAGGGTCTCCTAGGGATACTCAGTTTTGTGGACATGGGAGGACCTATCTGAATGCGATTTTGGGCTTGACCCAAAAAACCAGACGCACACCGTCACCGGTCAAGCTCAGGCCAGAGTCTGGGTCGTGGGTCGGGATTAGCCTTGGATCCAAGTAGCTTATGTTTTTTGAAAAAAAAATAAATTTTAATTTAAATAATTTTTTTAAAATTCAAATTTAAAATTCGATTACTAACCGTTAACCCAATGGTCATGTTCCAGAATAGGGCACTCGCGAGGCGCTTGCCGAGCCCTCGAGCGCTCTTGGCTCGAAAGTCATTCCAAAATAAGGCGCTCTAGGGGCGCTTAAGCGCCAAACCCTTATAAATTCTAGTGTAGTGCGCTCACATAGCGCTCGAGCGCCGCCAACAAAAAGGTTCAACCTGTTCTAAATAAGTGTAATGACTGTTCCGAATAGTCACTTGAAAGGCTATAAAATCACATCATTATGCATGATTTTTGGCATCCAATTCCTTTTTTTCATCTGCATTCATCTTGTTTGAAAGTTTAAGAGTCCGAGAGTACAAAATACTAAATCAGTTCGCTGTACCCAAAGATTGGAGTGCATCTTCTTTGGGTGTTTAATCGTGGTATCCTGGGAGATAGATGTTCATGAAGCCAATTAGCACCGGTGTGGGGGATGAGTCAGTTTTAAGGAGATAGTGTTCAACACAAGCCTCAATCTGCTCCGATTTAGCATTTGTTCGAAAGATTTAACTTTTGTTCTTCCTTTTCCTGTTTCTGTTTTCTGTTTACACAGTACATTATCAAACTTTCCTACTATCTATTTGGTAACATAAGTATTAGAAAATAACTTTGGCTGTCAATTTTCTTGTCTACAATATCACTTGAATGAATACCACACTTAAAAAATGTGAGTTACATTCAAGCTCTACGTTGCACTTTGTTATTTGCAGCCACAAGACATGCCAAATAAAGTCTCTGAAAACCTATTAACAAAAATTGATCATTGTCAATACAAAATCCATGGTCACACTTATTTCATTGAAATCCATGGTCACACTTATTTCATTGAAATCATCACATGCCCACCCATTGAAGTGATCATAACTCTGTACATAAAAAAATGTCGCCCATTTTCTACCGCACCCTAGTTTCAAAAATGTCGTTTACATGTTTTCCCATTTGGTCGTTTTAACTTGTACAAACATATTATTTTTATCCTAGTTCTCATCTCAATTTGGTCGATTAATCACAATGTTCTACCATGTTTAATTCCTGAAATTTTAGGCAGCCCATTCACCTAAAAATTCTTCTATCTTGAGAACATCCACCAAATCCCTAATTCAGTTTCAACAATTTATTTCAGTGTCTACGAAGGATGATTATTACAAAGGCAACAAGACCAACCCAACAATTCTAATTGAAAATTGATCCAAATAGTAAACACAATCAAAGAATTCTAATTGAAAATTGACCCAAATACCAAACATAATTAAAGAATTTCAATTAGGAATTCACCCAAAATTATTTCAAATTGGATTCGTGTAGACCAATTTTAAATCTCAACAAAAAAAAAAAGAAAAATGTTGCGGATCTTTTTAATTTTGTCGAATCAATATTAAATCTCGATCACATGAACAAATTATGCTGGATCAATTCGTATTGAATGAATTTATGTTCTATACAGTGAGATAACATAACGCAACGGAAACCTAATCTTTGAATTCATGAAGATCTATGTGTGGGCGTCTGTTGCGAGAGAGAGAGAGAGAGAGAGAGAGAAGAGAGAGAGAGAGAGAGAGAAGCCTTGATTGAGAAAGCTAGATGGTGATATCAATTTGCATTTTAGCTGTTGATTTCCTTTTGAATGTTGATTTACTTCTGTCGGTCAGATCAATTTGCTTTTGTCGGTGAGATTAGTTTGCTATGCAGGTGATGCTAAAGAAAAAGAAGACGAAGAGATTCTTAGATTATGAAGAGTGGATATAAGAAAATAAACAAAATAGGATTTGTGAGAATTGAGTTTCGGGTTTTACGTTCCTCTAATGTTCTCCAATAAAAGGCAAAAATTTTCTTTCACGTTTTAAGATAAAATCGAAAATAAAAATATTAGTTTTCAAGCCGAGATAAAAAGTTATATACAATCTAAGTTCATTTAACAAATCGAGATTAAAATTTATCATATTATTTTCATCATAGTTTATTATAAGTGAGATGCTCTTAATTTTCTTGAGTTTGATGTTTAACTATTATTGTAGCAGTGAATTATCATTTTTTGCTAAATTAGTGATGCATAAATCCCAATTTTTGTGTCCTTTTTTCACGACGGTATCAACGCCTATCGCTAATATAGTTTAAAGCCACCCATGTTATTTGTGTCACTAAAATCTGTATTTTTCAATTATTTTCCATGTTAAAGCTCCGGTCAGACCTTTTACTGTATTCCCGATGCGATTCTCGAATGTAGTGTGGGTTACGATTATTTGAGAATTGAACCTGATAAAATCTGGACAACTTTAGTCTTGAAAAACAACTTACGACTTTGGTTCAACCCACCCACATATTTATAAGGTTACAGTAGGGACATGTGGAGTAATTATAATATACACTTCTAGTGTAACCCAAATATCCATCTAATGGTTTTCGTAAATATACAAATCTCTCAGCCATTTCTATAATTATGAAAAACTTGTAGCGATTTTTGCCATTTTCATAAAACACTAAATTATAGTTCATACAACTAAAGAACTGTAACTATACTCTTCATCATAATCTCAAGACCAATTTGCATTGAGATCCTGTTATCTGTGAATAAATTTTCTCTCATACTTAAATTTTTTTAAAAAAAATTGAGGGTTATAAAAATCTGTTTAATTATAATAAATTTAATAATTTCGAAAATCACACTATCTGAAAGAATCCAAAATATCTTTTCGTATACACGATTTTAAAGATTCTAGTTTGTTAAACAATCTTTTCATGTTTTAATGTGTAACAAATAAAATATTCGATGAATGCACAGTTTTTTCTTTAACTTTTAAGCTAAGGTAGTGATTAAAAGATTCAATTATTTTATTTTTACGTCACACATTTTTTGAAAAATAATAATTTATTAAGATTAAGCATTTTACCATTTAATTAACTCAAAATTCAAAATTAATTTTTACATTTTTTCAAGTAATCCGATTTAATAAAAAAATCATCTTAAACGTGTTATTTTGTAAAAAATAAAATATCTAAAGTTTTTCTATTTAATTAAAAACTTTTAATTAAAATTTTTTTATTTTATTTTATTTTACAAAATTTTAATTAAAACCGAATTTTTCAAATTAAATAAATTAGCAGAAATATATAAAACATACATATATCATCCACACAGCTTAAAAGAATATAAATGCAAGATATAAAATCACATCATTTGGTGCTAATATGTGAATTTATTTTGTATATTTTAGTAATTTTTTTTCAGCGATTTTGGTTGCCACATTTGCGAGTCGGCCTCGAGCCTTACAACAAAATTTATGTACTTTTGATTCGATTAGTAAAGATTCATAATTGAACAGTATGAATTTTGTGTTGTGGATTGAATTCATTACTACTAAATCTATTATTATAATGTTAAAAAAATTATAAGATAACTTATTGTTGAATTTTCTTGAATCCCTTTTCCTCATAATTATGTTAAATACATCTGTAAAATAATTTCATCGAATAATGTGACTAATGAGTGAATTATTTTTGAATTTATGTTGATAGCTATGTAGATTTCATGAAACTAATATATATGAAATATTTGAATGAATTGATAGTAATAATGTAAATTAAGAATTTTTTATGTAAATTATTATATAATTTTTTAACATAATTTGAGTTTGTACACGTATCGCGTGTACCTTGAACGCTAGTGGTAAAAAATGCTGATGAAACTAGCTTTTTGCGATGGTTTAAAACTATCACTAATAGCCATAAAGACGACCATAAATTGTTTTTGATGGTCCACTTTCCATCACAAAGAGGTTTATTCACGACTACTAGTTTGCTACCGTGAAAACTTTAACATTTTTGTGACAAATAATTGTTACAGGTGCAAAAATAGTCAAAAAAGTACCTTTCCTTGTATTAGTTAATATATACAATTAATTTTATTTCCATTTTACATTGATTTATCCTCCACAAATTCAATATCTTTAGATTTTAAACACACGTTAAATGAACATCAATATTTGTCGCTTGGCCTCTCTTGAAATCTGTGAGATTCTGACCCGTTTTGTTTTTCAGCATTTTTTGATACGCGCTTGGTGTTTTCATCGCTATATGTTTTTACGAGTTTTGATGCATGATCGGGCTTAAATATGCACGCGGGGTAGGTTTCTAGGACCGTGGGACGTTACGGTACGAATTTAAAAACATTTCAAAAAAAAATATTTTAGAAACCTATAAATATCTGGAGTTAGATATTTTTAAAATTTCTCAGCTAAGTTTTCTTTTTTCTCTCTACCTTCTCTCTAACTTCTCGGGGGCCCGAGGCTCGATTTTCAACGATCGAACAACGGATCCCTACTATTGGCACGGTGGGCTACGCGCTCATCCGGACAGAATTTTATTTCGTCGAAGTTTGATTTTGCACGTAGATCGAGACGTCGAGTTTTTATAAACTCACCAAAATTCATAGACTCTCATGTCTTATAAGGGTGCTACGTGTAATCGTGTGTATTTTTACCAGTTAAAAATGTATGAAAAATTAATTTATGTTTCAAGAACATCGGGTTTTGGTTTGAAAATGGGGTTTTGTGTTGTTTCAGTTGGGTGAACAGGGTTTTGAGGTTTTTCATTCGGCGATTCTAGATGTTTTGGGCTTGTGTATGTCCATGGGTGTTATCTATATGCGAATCGGTACGTTGAAGTGTGTTTTGAAGCATCATAGTGGGTGTTAGAGAGTTTGGGGGCTTAGAACATCAAGAACAGGGAAATTTGGGTTTTTCTCAGGTGGTAGTTCGCTCGAGCGCCCGATGTCCGCTGGAGCGGACTGCTGCGCGGGGTCGTTTTATTTTGATGTTATCTCCCTCATCCGGCCTCGGAATTGGGTCATTCTTGTACTCAAATCGAAGCCCCAAAAATCTTCTTTCCAATGGCACCTTTCTCACCTCAAAATTTATTTTGTAAAAAAAGTTATGACCAAAAGAGTGAAGGTATGCCAAGATTTCCAAACCATTTTCACCCGTTTTTGGCTGAATTTTTGGGAAAATGTTATTTTTCATCTTTGTTGCCCCTTTTTATCAAGTTCTTATTTCTTGGGGCGTCGTGGATTTGTGTTGGGTGCGTGTGTGCGTCGTGGGTTGTGTAGGGCGCGTGTTGGGCGTGTGGGAGTTCGTGTTGGCTGTGTTGAGCGCGTGTGTATGCATCGTGGGTTGTGTAGGGCGCGTGTTGGACGTGTGTTGGTCTAGGTTATGATGTGTTGGTAGTTGGATCCTTGGTTTTCGGTTGATTTTCAATGGTACTCGGTTGATTGATTATGGGATTAGTCGACTGAAATACTGTTGGATTCTTTTTGGGGTTCGGTTGGTCGTGTCGTGGCCTCGGGTGTTTATTAGGTGCCGTTCTCGGTTGGTCGTGTCGTGGTCCTTTGTGTATCGTTGCTGTGGGGGTTTGGTTTTGTTTCTTGGTTTGGGTTTTCTCCCAGCGTTAACCGCTCAAGTGGTGGTTGTGTGCTCGAGCGGGCTGGTGGCCGAGAGTTGGGTCGGTGTGTGACTATTCGAGCGGTGGTTGTGCGCTCGAGCGGGGTTGTGGCAGTGTGCTATATCGGTTGGGGACCGCTCGAGCGGTGGTTGAGCGCTCGAGCGCTTGGGCTGTGTTGGCCTCCGGGTTAGGTTTTGATTTTGGTTTTCTGTATCGTTGGTTGTCCCGGTGTGTGGGCAGGTCCCGATTTGTGGATGGGTCGTTCGGATAAACGGATGACGGGTTTGTGGCATGTGATGTCTTATCGGGTTATGTGCCGGGTGGCGTGATGATGTGAAGTTATATATGGCCATGTGCATTTATAACTGGCTTTGTACATTTATAACTCTAGTTTATTTATGTACGATTTATGCAAGTGAATTACATGGCTTGATATCGGTACGCGTAACATGATTTATGCTTTAAAACTCTGAGTTTTATAGGTATGCGTATGTGGGAAGTGAGGAATTGATACATGTGGTGCATGTTGCATGGGTTGCAAATGTTGTGTGAGTCACGTGTGTAGCATGTGACGTGATTTGTGAAACGTAGTGTTGGTACGTGATTTTATGCATTAAATCCTTGTTTAGGTTTTCATATGTGTATGAGATGGTATAGATAAACAGGTGTTTCAGTGAGTGTTAACTCTGGTTAACGACGTGTTAATTAGGCAACGGCCCGTCGGTGAAAGTCCGAAAAGAAGTGTTAATTGGGCAGCGGCCTGTCGGTGAAAATTCGAAAAGACGCGTTAATTGGGCAGAGGCCCGTCGGTGAAAGTCTGAGAAAACGCGTTGATTGGGCCGCGGTTCGTCAGTGAAAGTCCGAAAAGACGTGTTAATTGGGCAGTGGCCCATTGGTGAAAGTTCGAAAAGACGTGTTAATTGGGTAGAGGTCCGTCGGTGAAAGTCCGAGAAAACACGTTGATTGGGCGGCGGTCCGTCGATGAAAGTCCGAGAAGACGCATTAATTTGGGCAGCGGATGGGATAGCCGAACTTGTGGTTATGTGAATGTTAACCCTGGTTAGCGATGCATGAGTACGTGTGTGTGTGCGCGCTCTGTCGGCTGAAACGAGGTCCTGACGAGGCACTTGTGTGTGATATCTAAAGGATGGAAATGTGATCATGAAGAGTCAAGTGTTACATGTATTGCATGAACTGTATATCGGGACGGATAGACCAAACTTTTGTAAAACAAAATGTATCAACGGCTTGCGGGAGTCAAAATACAAGAATCGTTTTTGAGGCTCTCGTGAGTCGAAAAATGATTTTTATCCTCGTTTTCCCATTGCATGTGAAAATGATTTTCTGGCTCTGGTAAGTCGTGATCTAAAACTGTTTTCAAACTATTTTAATGGCTTGAAAGAGAGTCGAAAACTGCATTTTGATTTCCTAGCATGTTTTGTTTATACTGCATGCCCGTCTAGTTTCTGTTGAGCTTTGGCTCACGGTATGGGATTTTGATTTTCTTCAGGTACCGGTCACGCAGGTTGATCAGGAGGTGTTGGAAGAGGTGGAAGAATGTAGTCTTTCTTTTTGCTAGTTTTGTTACATGTATGTTGTAACATGTTTCCGGCGTTGGGGTCGTGTAATGTAAGCCTTTTGGCACTTATATACAATGCATGTATGGTTTAGTTTGCGAGTGTGTTCTCGGGTTAGGTTATGTTGTTTGTTAGTGTATGTTTCGCGTGACCTAGAGTTTGGGGCGTGACAAAATCATTAATGATAAAGGCAATCAATGGTGATGTTAGAGAAGATGGTGATGCTTGATAGGGTAACAAAATTCAATAAGTAATAATGTAAGTGATCAACGATGCTATTCAACATCATTAAGTCAAACTTTTACAAAAACGAAAACCAAATAGTAATAATTGAGGTGATTGTTGATAATGCCGAATGAGATTGACATTGATGGCTAGACGGGTAATGTGCTTACGATATGTTGCAGAAAGTAAAATATATCACATTATTTATATATCAAAAAGTTAATTAGTAATTAATCCTATTTTTAAGAGTAGTAGAAGAATTAGTCATATTACTAAATTTTTTAAAGTTTTAGTCATAGTTTTTCAAATTTGTTTACAATAGGATAAATATGCCCCTCTTTGCACGCCCCCTCCAAGAACCCTTTTTTTCTTTCCTCCATTATTTGCAACAAATTTTGTTTACTCGACCTCACTGGCACACCTCCTCTTCCTCTTTTCCGTCCACGCCATCGACTACCACCGTCAACGCCACCGCTGGCAGATTTGTTCGCACATAGACGAGTACCGTCGTTCCTCGCCGCCTTCTCCTCGTCCTCCTAGCCGCCGATCCTCCTCCTCCTTCTCCTAACTGTCACTGTCCCCCTCCTCCATCCAGATCTAAACCACCGATGTCGTTGACGCTCCTCCTTCGATTTACTTCAATGGATGTTGTCGTTGCCGCCGCTCCACCTCCTTCTCATCTGCTGTCGTTCTTCCCTTCATCAAATCTATTTCAAATCTCACCGCACCACTATTGTGCTTCATCTTTCTCCTCCTCACCACGGTCGTCGTCACTCCTCATTTTCATCGCTACTGTCGACCACCTGATTTGGACCACCGACTCCAGATCTCGTCATCGCCACTGCTCCTCCTTCTCATCGTTGTCGACCACAAGATCTTGACCATTGACTCTAGATGTCACAAACCATTTCTAAATATGACGTCCGTGACTGGTCAGTGACTCAAAACTCATCAAATGCCTATATTTTTTTCCTTCTTCTTTATTTTGAAAATTGTTGACTGTTTTTTTTAAAGAATTCTCGAAAATAAAAAGAGAAGACGAGTTGATAAAAACTTAATTACAAAAGAAAATTCCAGAATCTCATTCTAAAAGAAAATCCCAGAGCTTACTATTAGTGCACTTAACATCTAACATTATTTAAATCATACATCCATGTGCTAAATACAGAAATACAAATCACAGAAATTTAGACAGAAAACATGAAGAAAGGAAATCATTTTTTCTCGGATACCACTTCCTTTATTCCGTCAGGCGTCACCTGAAAAATGTTCTCAAACATTAGTCACGCTAGTATGAATTCAAAAATATCAAAATTTCTAATTTGCCATAAATTATCCAAGTTTAACTTTATATAGTTAGAATACTTTTACTTTATACCAAACATCATACCAATTTTCATCCTTACTCCATCCAACCCTCGGTATTTTTTTGCCCCCGAGTCGAAACCTTCGGATATTGTTGTCTTGTTTCCCCGAATATGGACCTTTGGTGTTATTTTCCTGTCTCCCCAAAGTAAAGACCTTTGGTGTTATTTTCTTGTCCCTCCAAAGTAAGGACCTTTCATATTCTTTTTCTGTCCTTTCAGAATAAGGACCCTCTGGTATTATTTTCCTATTCTCCCGAGTCGGAGTCCTTCCGATATCTTTACTATTCCCACGTTGGGACCTTTCGAACTTTTATCAATATATTTATTGTGTATTCAAAACCCATGTATACAAAGACTTACTAGCCCGATAAAAATATAGTACATTTTTATGGCTTAATTTTCATTTTCATTTCGAGATCTCATAGACAGGTTAAAAATAAAATTAAAAAATTAAAATATCTATGAACTCACCAATCAAATCAAACTCAGTCCGTTAGTCTTTGTCCATGAATTTCTCTGATCTAAAAAGTAACATAAAAAAATATTAGAAATAATATCATGGTTTGTTAAATTATTCTTACTTTATAAATTCCTAAATTTCTACACTTCATTCTTATTTATGTAAAATATTTCATCTTAAAATACAAATTCTAAAAATATAATAGTGGCTTGTAAAAATGTAAAATATTAGTTTTAGGAAATTTTCCTGGAGTTTAGACTTCCTAATATAAAAGACATAACTCACGTTTAGAATATAAATTATTTCAACGTCCTTAATCATGCAAAAACGCTAATTTTGTAAATTTAATAAGGAAAACTTACAAATTTTAGTTTAAAAACTTGGTTTAGAACTAAAAATGAATATTTTAGTGGGAAAAATATATGATTTAAGTTAAAATTTTTGATACAAGAAAATCTTTTATTCTTTCTCATGCTAAAATACCTATTTTACTAAAAAGGTTCTTTTATTATACATGTGTTTAAACTAACTTATTTTTGTAGCTTTTTGACTTAAAAGCCGAAAAAAATCAACTGATTTGGCTTATTAAGCTTTTTTCACTTTTTTTTACATAATTTGACATATATTCTTTTACAAAAAAAAACCAAAAAGATTAAAAATCACTAATAAAAACTAATCCAAACACAGACGTCTTAAGAGTAAAACTCCATATTTTAATCTAAATTTTAAAATTCTGATCTTTATAAAATTTACTATTTCTGTAAAAATACTTTTAATTGACTTTAGCTTTTTAATCAAAACAACAAGAAACTTGAATCGAAAGTAACAATTATAAACCCACCCAGACACACGAGCTGCAATACACCCACACATACACCATTTCACACCCCCACAATGCATCAACACACCCATAGCAATTTCAAACACACTCACGCAAACACACTCACAGCTAGTGTGTATCAAACATTCTTATTTGTTAGGACTTAGGAGTACCATTTGCTAGGAGCACCAAGCACCACATAAATGATATCACATGATATCATTTAAGAAGTGCCTAATAATTTTTTGTTCACTTAGAGACTTCATTTAATAAGCAATAGTTCATTACTCTTGAGCAATGCTCCAACCGAATGTGATACATCATCGCATGTTAGAGTAAAATATTAAAAAAAAGTGACGAATCTCACAAAATACACCAATAGTTATGTAGTTAGAGCCCCGACTAGATCTGCTCAATGCATTATCGAACAATTGATCTCGTTTAACATCATATGTGATTTCAAGTCACTTTGAAGAGCTGCACTGTCACAAAGAAATCAGAGTAAAATTACCTTCGTAATTTAGCATTGTTCTAATGGATACCGCCTTGTTTTGTTTTGTTTTTGGTTTTTCTTTTCTTAGGGGGAGGGGGGCTTTAAATGGGGAGCATCAGAGAAATTAGAAATACACAATCATTAGCTAGTCAGTCTTTCAGAAGTGAGCCATTCCTGTGCAGCCACCAGGTCAGGGAGAACAGGTGCACCCAACTTCCTCCAATTGTCGGCATCAGCACACTTGAATCTATCCAGCAATAACGCATGCATCCCCACGCCCTTCGCAGGCAGATAGTCCTTTCGCATGCTGTCTCCAATGTGTAGGGCTTCTTCCGGTGCAACATTTCCAGCCCTCTCCAAAGCAATCTCGTATATCCTCGGGTCCGGCTTTTCTACACCTTCAAGACCAGAGAACACACCAAAGTCCCACTCGGATCCCTGGACGCATAAAGTCATAGAGAAGATAGTTAAACATTTGGCTTTCTAAACAGGGTTTGAGCATGAATGTATAGTCAGCTTAAAACTGGAGAAATTTAACCAAAGCAAGAGTTCAAGGGCATGTTTATCAAAACTCTCAAAACAGCTTTCAGCTTTTTTCCTTTCGAAATTTGTATTAGCTTGTTTGTCACAACAGCTTTTCACTTATGGGTCTAAAACAGCTTTCAAAAACTGATTTTTTGCTCCATATTGGTACTTCTAGCTTTCGTTCTGCAATGATTAACTTTTACCACAAGTTCAGCTTCAACAAACACCTCAGACACTTCATGCAACAAACTTGAATATTTTACCCGATTCAAACCCAACGCAGGAAGAATCACATCTTGATACCGGTACTCAGCGTTACTAACTATCCCTACTCTGATACCGTTTCCACGAACCCATCGTAGGAATGGCTGAGAATCAGGAAAGATAGTATAAGGTGCAGATGAACCAAAGGTTGCGTATATGCGTCTGAATACCTTATCAAATGTCTCCTCATCGTACTCATACCCTGCCTGTCGAGAAATCAAGATCAACATTTATAAGAAACATTGGTTTAATCAAGATCAACATTTATAAGAAACATTGGTTTCATGACATTTCCAACAACAAAACACAAAGATCCAGCTGAGAGCTGCAGCACATTTTTTTTTCTCAAACAAAACTGGAGCTGCCAAAATAATACTGGTGAATTACTAGCTAAGAAGCACGGATATGAATGTAGGATACAAATACGAGACGATACGTACAATATACGGTGATACGGAAAAAAAAGAAGATACAGGTAAAACTATATATATATATAGTTTTTAGTGTTTAATTATATACAAAACTAAACCAAAAGCAAAAATTAATTTATTTTGTTATTATTTGGTAACATTCAATAACTACCCAAGTCGAGTAAGTTTTAAAGAAAAAAAAATTCCACGGAGTATAGAGAAAAAAAAAATCTAGATGGTAGTACATTCGTTAACATAAAACGAAACAATAAAACCAAAACAATAACTAAATAAAAAAATAAATTTTTGAAAAAAAAATAAATAAAGAATAATTTATGAAATGTATCCAAAAACGTATCCCATCTGTATAGAAAACATATTCCGTGCTTATCCAAAACATATCCAAAACTGAAAAAATTTATAAAAAAATGAATAATTTTTGGATAGTTCTTAGTCCTATTCGATGTATCCCCGCATATTGGGCGCATAATGGTATCCGAAACTTGAACGAGGCTATTTTGGAGCATCCGTGCTTCATAGATTACTAGTATACTCTTTCCTTTTTAAGAAAATCTACATGAGTGGTGCTTCCTGTACTGTGACATAACATTGAAAATTTGAAATAGTTGGGGAATAAGCAGAGAATGCTAGAAGCCATGAACAAATAATACCAAGTAGCTTATCTTACCCTGATAAAGGAGTCTCTCACGCAAGTCTTCCACCATACAATATTAGGCATTTTGACTGCATGACCAAAACATGGATACTTCTTTGCCATGTCTGAGTATGCAAGTTTAAAGCCCTCATGCACACATTTGTAATCAGGACAAGGCAATCCAGCAGATTTGGCTGCCATACAATAGTAATCCCCAAGCTCCCCTTTGTAAGCAATGAGTGTACCGGTAACATCCAATGTGACACAGCGTAACTTCGATAATAAAGCCATTTTGAAAGATGATTGAGCTGCAATTTCTAGGCTTACTAGTTCACGAATGTCCACTGGGTCATCTTTGATATATCACTTAAGTTCTCAAGGAAGATTACAAGCAGAAGAAAGGATAAACAGACTAACAATGCCCATTAGCAAGTTCAATAGCACCTGCAATTAAATATTTCAATCATTTGGGTTATAAAATGCATTGTTGCTTTTGAGTGAACATACCAAAAACTTATTCAATGCAAGGTATAATTGTAAAACGCACAACTGCAATTACATTCATCCTAAAACACTTACATAAGCAGAAAGGACTTATCTGTCACATCATAATTCTCTCACACAAGAAAACCACCGGGCTGCCCTTTTAGTATCAAAATAAAGATGTTCCCACTATGGTTAAATAACCAAAGAAAATAAAAATAAAGACGCTCATGATGAATTAGCTAGGTTGCCACTTCTGAGATCTCATAGTGACTCCAATTGGGTAAAAATAAGCAAAAATTCTGCTCCACCAATCTATTTCACTTGCATAGTGATGCAATCGCTCAACTGAATCGACAATTTACAGTTCAAAAGAGTCGACCAATTTAATCCAATCAGCAAAAAAAAGAGTTTACACTGAACTCCAGTGACTAATGGATTTAGTTTGGCATTACATCGACCTCCCCTCCCACCGTTTGTCTAGCTACAAAGTTTATTGGAAATAATAATTTTTCGTATTTACACTCACTCTTAAATTAGGGTGCTTGGAACTCTAGTGGGTGGTGTGAAATTGAAACTCAAACCGACATATGGTACTTGTGGGATTTTCACTACAAAGGTGTTTGGGGAACTTATAGAATTTATAAATCATACTTAAAATTCTAACAGAAGGAAATTTTATATTTTACTTAATGAAAGGACGTCATTTTCCAGACTTAAGAGAGCTTAAATCTCTCCATAGGACTCCCAAACTGAGTTGAGAGTCAGCATGGTCTCAGTAAGATGGACTTGATTCGTCTTTGTCTCTTCTTTATTAATATTGGGTAAGGGGGGAAAAGCCAAAGCAAGATGGGAGAACAAGCACCAAACAAATTCAGTTAAATGATCCCTAGTAGAAAATGCAATTAAAAACAGTAGGCCTACTAACATATCAACGACTAGAATTATGGAAGGCTACAGTTGGATGGATTTCTAAACTATGAATGAGATAGAAACTCCCACTAAACAAACATTCAGTTTTCTTGATTGGGTGAAGTGCATAGAATTAGTGGAAATGATCCTGGAATCTCACTCGATCAAACTAGTTGTGCAGAGTGAAGCAGTTCAATCAAACTATGCTTTAAATGGTATGATATAGAGCACATAAAATACCTGCTAAGGCTACATGAGAACTAAAACGTTAATCTACACAAGCTACATTAGCAATGCACTAGATAATCAACAGTTGGAACACATCCAAAATTTGTAAGCTACTTAGAGGAATGTTATTGGAAATTTGGTATAGACAATAAACAAAATCAAGGGGTGGAAAAAGGAGAAACATAAAACTGTAAAATATGGAGGAGTTTTACTAGCTTTGCAAGTATGCAAACAAATAATGGCTTAGAAACATACTTAAGCACAGTTTTCTAAGTCATCGGAAGCAATGCAACCAAATCAAACTTTAATTTAGTAGTGTGTCAAATTTTAAATCCTGAGGCACCATGACGTTTTCTCCAACTGATGGGGTATTATCCTCTCAAAGGTTCAAATCTCAAAGAGGTTTGAGATATGCCAAAATGGGGGACAACCCTAGTCATTTAAATACCAAGCCATAAATTGTGAAAAGAGCATGGGCCACAAGGCCCACAGGCCACAACCCTCCCTTTTCGTGCTCCTGAGTGTCTTATTTTGTGCACTTCTCACTACTATAATTTTTCTTCTTTTGAATGTTTTCTCACCATTAAGGTTGACATGGACTGAGAAAAGTAAAATAAGAAATAGTTCGTTTATTTATTGGTATTTGAGTGATTAACAGTTGTTTAACTGAGAAAATAACCATTGGTTTCATGAATCCACCACCCAAGATTTTTTAATCTCCTTTCAAGATAACTCCCTTCTATTGTTATTCCCATTTTTAGGATCTTTATCCCCTCTAGAGACCATATATTTGCCTGTATCTTGTTGTACCCTACCTAGATGCTGATTATTAGAAGACAATTGGAGCATAATCTTTTCGCAGCATCCAATTCAGCACATGCAAATTACCCTTCCTGACAGTTCTAATTTGTTTTTCAATCTTATTTTTGTATGTCAATGAACCAAAGGGTGAACCCTAAGGCATAGTTCAAGTAGATAGGAGAAATAGGAGGATAAGCAAAAATTAACCTTAGAAAAGCTTAATACAACTGATTACTTTAGTGCTCCAGATAGTAACCAACGAATTCAGCAAGCCATCAAGTATAGCCTGCAAATGGCTTTAGCTGCTTCAGCCCCGTTTGGGTTCTCCTTTTTTGGTGCCTTTTTTCTTTTTCCTTGTTTTAAAAAAGAACACCTTAGGCAAAGTTGTTTGGCTTAAGAAAAAAACTCATTTTTCTTTTTTTGCCATTTTTATCTAGAGAAAGAAATGCCTATTTCCATATCAAACAAACTTAAAAGTCATTTTACAAAACGACAATAATGCCCTAAAAAAAGAGTCTACTCTCTCCCCCAACAGAACCCCCCCCCAAGGGCAACAATAAAATAAAATTATGACATCCTAAACAAGCTTAAAAGCCAAAACAAAAGTGAGAAAATTAGTCATTTCAACAAAAAAATAAAAAAGCATATTCACACTCCAAAGTCCAAACACACTTAAAGCTAAAAGGTTACGTTATCCCAAACAATTCAACTTTATTAAGTTTTAACACTTTTTATTAAAAAGAAAAGGAAAAAGAAATAAAGAAACAAAACAAAAAGTTTGGCTTTTTAGACATTTGAAACAAGGCTTTAGGATCTCGCAAATCTCTTTTTTACTTTGCATTTCTCTTTTTCACATCAACAAATCAAGTGTAAGGTCTTGGTAGGGACTTCTGAATTTGCATATTGAGTCCAATTGTCAACATTGTTGACCAAATAACTTGTGTACTTTTTGGATAAAAATGATTGTCAAAGAGCTAAAAAGTCCCTCATATAGGCCATCAATTTACCATATGACCAAATCAACTTCGTGGCAGCCAAAAACATGTGTGACACCTCCAAAACAACAAATTGCATCAAACAAGGAGATGCATAATGATTTTTATATCTGCTATGATTATTAAAAGTTTCATGCCGAGTTAATACACTTTACAGTGAGAAAGCCAAGTTCTGTCTACATAGATTGACTAGCGAATCCAACAAGTGCAAATTTTGGTTCCTACTTCCTAACTTCCAATACCACTGGACAAGATGAGGAACACAAGTATTTTTCACCAGTTCAAACCAATCTTGTATGGTACTTATCATTGTTGGAATAATAAAACGATGCAGTCTAACACCATTTTGATTGATTGGAGAAATTTGTATCAATTGGGATTCTTGTCTCCCACAACCCTTTTATTAGGTTTCAATCTTGTTTTCCACTCATTATTTTTAATTGTAGGTTCTGCTCCTAAGCATATTATTATTCATAGAACCCTTATCTTCACTAGTCTTGAATGGTCATAAATAAGCCCACCAATATGTATCAATTATCAAGCTATCCAACATCGTATACTCTCACTTGTGGGGTATGAGTCCATCAATATATATATCAAGTTATCCGACACTTTCTCTCACGTGCAATCTCATCTTCCATGTGTAAATTGATAGCATTCATGCATGCACAAAGGCAAAATGTAAACAAGAAACAAAGGAAAATATAAAATCTTGAACCTACCCTATTAGATCACCAATTGTCCTATGAGTTTTGTTGGAAAAAAACGGTTAACATGACATATTGAAATAATGAAAGAGCTTAACCTCAAGGGTTAGCTCTCTTTACCATTTATATTAAACTAAATATTATCAAGTTACATAAATAACCTTTAACACTCTCCCTCAAGCTGGTACATGTATATCATGTGTACCAAGTTTGGTACAAATATATTTCACTTGTGAACCACACAAAGACTTGGTGAATAAATCTGCTAACTGATTCACTGACTTCACATAACTTGTACAAATCACATTTTGTAACAGTTTTTCTCGAATAAAATGACAATCGACCTCAATATGTTTGGTTCTCTCATGGAATATTAGATTAGATGCGATGTGAACTGCTATTTGGTTATCACATAACAAATTTATAGGATGAGAATGTTCAAATCCAAGTTCTTCTAGCATATGTTTCAACCAAATCAACTCACAAGTGGTATGTGCCATAGTTCTATATTCGAACTCAGTACTAGAGCGAGCAACAATAGTCTATTTCTTGCTTTTCCATGAGACCAAATTACTTCCAACAAATACACAATAGCCAATAGTTGACCTTCTATCAGGTGGAGATCCAGTCCAATCTGCATCCATATAACCCTCGATTCGAGAATGGCCATAATTCTGATATAATGAACCACGACTTTGTGCACTTTTAAGATATCTTAGAATATGTACAAAAACAACCCAATGACAATTCCGTGAAGCAACTAAAAACTGACTGACAACACTGACTGCAAAAGAAATGTTTGGTCTAGTAACAGTCAAATAATTTAACTTTTCAACCAATCGTCGGTATTGTCCTGGAGCTACTAACAACTCACCTTGATCTACAGCTAATTTTGTGTTGGGGTTCATAGGTGTCAATAGGTTTGGACACTAACATTCCTGTTTCACTTAATAAATCAAGAACATAATTTCTTTGAAATAAGAAGATGTCCTGATGTGATCTAGCCACTTTAATACCCAAAAAATATTTCAACATTTTCATATCTCTAGTATGAAATTTGGCTTGTAAAAACGATTTTAATTCCTCAATACCATTAAAGACATCACTAGTACAATGTCATCCACATACACAATTAGTAGTGTCTTGCTCGCTCTAGTATGTCTATAGAAAACAGAATGATCGACGCCACATTTTTGAAGACCAAAACTAGACACAGTATCGGTAAACCTACCAAACCATGCACGCGGAGATTGTTTGAGCCGATATAATAACTTCTTCAAACGACAAACCAAGCCTAACTCCCCCTGAGCAACAAAATCTGGAGGTTGCGCCATTTAGACCTCCTCCTAGATATCACCGTGTAAGAAGGCATTTTTCACATCAACCTAATGTAAAAGCCAGTCAAACGTGGCGGCAAGAGATATGAATAGACGAACAGAAGAAATCTTTGTTACTGGTGAGAATGTTTCAGAGTAATCAATACCATACAGTTGTGTATGCGAGCCTTAAGTCTGTCAACAGTATCATTAGAAAAATCTTTAACGGCATACACCCATCTACAGCCGACTACTAATTTGGCCGAAGGAAGAGGCACTAAATCTCATGTATCATTCTGTGTTAAGGAAAGTATTTCTTCTTTCATTGCATGCTTATAACTAGAATAAGATAGAGCATCTGTATAAGACATAGGAAGAGGAATAGACGACAATGCGGCAACAAACGAGTAATATGAAGGGGATAAACAATCATAAGAAAGAAAATTAGAAATAAGATGAGAAGTACAAGATCGCTTATCTTTGCGAACGGTAATTGGAAGATCAACCGTAAATGGTGGATAACGGGGTGATCTGGTGGTGGGGAGACCATTGAGGAAGTAGTAGACACAGGTGAGGTCGACTCGACATGAGTGCGACAAGTGTAAACCTGCAAATCAGGACAACTTAAAAGTTCAATAGCAGTACTAGATGCTAATGGTGGACTAAAGAAAATAGGACTAGGAACGGGAAGAGGAAGATCACAGACTAAACCATTTGTGGAGAGTCGCTCAGAATAATATGGGGTAAACTCAAAGAAAAATGCATCACAATAGACAAAAAACTTGTGAAGATCAGGACTATAACATCGATAACCATTCTGAGTACGAGAGTAGCCTAAAAAAATACATTTAAAAACTCGAGAATCAAACTTGTTACAACATAGAGCAAGTTGATAGACAAAACAAGCACAACTAAAGATGCGGGGGTAAAACAAACAACGGATAATGTGAAAAGAGAAGAGTGAGGAGCCCATCCCTTAAGCACAGATGAGGGCGTATGATTAATTAAGTAGCAAGCGGTCAAGGCAGCATTACTCCAAAAAGATTTGGAAACATTCATTTGAATTAAGAGGGTTCGTGCAACTTCAATCAAATGTCGATTTTTGCACTTGGTTACTTCATTTTGTTGTGGAGTGTAAGAATAAGATGATTGATGAAGGATACCAAATTGAATCATGAAGGTACTAAAGGAATGAGAAAAATATTCTCTAGCATTATTGCTGTGCAAAATACGAACTTTAGTATTAAACTAAGTTTGAATTTCAACACAAAAGGTACAAAAGATAGAAAAAAATTATGAACGATCTTTTATTAAATAAAGCCAGGTAACTCCAATACAATCATCCACAAAAGTAACAAAATACCGAAATCCCAACTTAAAAGTGACACGACAAGGAACCCAAATATCTGAATGAACTAACATAAAAGGACTCAACGCTCGTTTATTAATCCAGGAAGAAAAAGGAACACGATGATGCTTTCCCAATTGACACGACTCACAATCTAAAACTGAAACAAACTTAAACTAGAAACTAAAAGTTTCAAGTTGTCCAAAGATGGATGATCAAGACGACAATGAATCTGAAGCAGAGAAGCAATAGCAGGACATGCAGAAGGAGAAACTGCAGATGATGCCTTAGTGTCCAAATAGTAGAGACCACCTGAATCACGTCTTTCGTCAATCATCTTCTTCGTTACCAAATCTTGAATGACAACATAATCAGGAAAGAAAGCAATAGAACAGTTAAGATTTTTGGTAAGTTGACTCACAGACATCAAATTAAAAGAAAAACAAATGATATATAAGACAAAAGATAGAGATAGCGAAGGCGACTGAATGGTGCCTATTTCTTCAAAAGAATTGGTAGAACCATCGTGTAACGTAACATGGGATAAGGAAGATAAAGACTTGAGATGAGAAAAAATCTGAGATATACCTGACATATGATCAGTGGCATCGAAATCAATGACCTATGGGCGAGATGTAGAAGAAGATGAAAGACAAATAGTAGGGGTACCTTTTTGGGCTAGAGATGCAACTGGAAGAGAAGCCTGCAAAGTCACATGATACTGAAGAAATTTAGAGTACTCTTCCTGGAAAACAGTGATATTCTTATCTTCAACCGGAGTAGAAGAGGCAAAAGGATGAGCATTATTGAACGTCACAACATTAGCAAACCGAGAAGGTTTTCCAACAAGATCCCAACATGTCTCTTGTGTATGATTGAGTAAGCCACAATTGGAACACTGACGAGGTGGACTTCGACCTCAACCACTACGACCACCACGAGAACCATCGATGCAACCACCTCAAGAACCACCACTTATTTGGCCAGGATTGTAACCACTAAATTGATCACCTCGATGTTGTGTAACTAGAGCTGAACGATCAGAATTGTCCCGAGAAGAATTACTAGAGCCCTGAGAACTGTTCCGAGAAGTAGCGTGCAAGATACAAGAATATACCTCGGCAAGAGAAGAGAGCTCAACTCCTGCCAAAATATGAGAGCAAACGAACTCAAATTCAAGCCGTAATCCCGCAAAAAATCGTATCACACTCATTTGTTCTTGTTGCTGTTGCATTTTGCAAACATCATTTGTGATGGGAAGAACCACATTTAACTCTTTATGAAGTCTCTTAAGTGCAGCAAAATAATCGGTAATAGACTTATCATCTTGCTTCAACTGAAAGTATTTAACCGACATATCACACATACGAGTAAGATTACTGGAATATAATATTTGAATATACTCCAAAATTTCTTGGCTAGTGTCAAGATGAGAACATATATCGGCAATATGTGACTCTATAAAACTCCATAGCAGTGTAACAATCTGAGCATCCTCTTGTTCCCATTCAAGCTTTCGTCTATCATCGGATGGACCAGACATAATCAAGTGGTTTTGTTTACCTTGACCAATTACAGCAATTTTGACGGCTTTGGACCAATGTAAATAATAAACTCCATTCAACTTACGAGTAGTGAGTTGTGGAATGATGAGGAACAGATGGTTTGGAATCCATAACTCCACCAACCAAACATAGAACAATTTGCTTTCACAAAGAAATAGAAACACACAACTCATAAAGAAAAACCTAAATCATAAGAGTAGGAAATGTTCATTGCAGATCTGACTAGGGTTAAGAAAAAAAACATGAACTGGTCATACCAAATCAAGCAGCATATCTAAAAGACAGTGCCGACAACGGCGACTGTGGCGGACGGCGTCGGCACTGGCAACTGTGGTGGTCGACGACTGTAGTGGATGGCAAAGGCGACGACTGTGAGGGATGATTCACAAAGTCTCGATGTTGCGAAGACATCGGGGATTGTCGCGATGTTGCGAAGATGAATTGCGAAGTTGTGATGTGGGGACTGTAGTCGCGATGACGGCAACTATGGTCGGTGACAGTGGTCGACGACTGTGGTGATGATGGCAACAACAACTATGGTTGGCAACTGTGTCAATGATTGTGGAGATGGAGGAGGAAGGTGGTGGTGGTGGTGGTGGTGGTGGCGATGGATGGGTTAGGGTTAGGGTTTGTCAGCGACTAAGGTGTTGGTTTTTTTTTTTAATTTTTCAAAAATTTTAACTCTAATACCATGTTAACGCGACATATTGAAAGAATGAGAGAGCTTAATCTAAAAGGTTAACTCTTCTAACTATTTATATTAAACCAAATATTATCAAGTTATATAAATAACCCTTAACAAAAACGATCTAAAATTATTTTTAAAGTGAATGAAAAATTGATTGAAGATGGTAATTGAAAAGTTACCATTCAAGGAGTGTGCTTTTTTGTGGCACTTATTTGGTACGAATAGCCATGTCTCTTCATTTTGTGACTATTATAAATAGTCATGAGTTTCTTTATATATATCAAGTTCCTCTATGGTTTTAATATAGAATTTGCATGGAATTCATTATATACATAGTATCGAAGTCCGTCTAAAGAGAGTACAAAGTATCATTCGGTTTGCCAGGGCCACTAATTACAGTACTTCTTTTATGGAATTCAGATCATTGTATCCTAGAAGATAGACATCTGTAACACCATAAGCACCGTAGCGAAGACGAATTTGTCTTAAAGACATAATGTGGTACACTAGTCTTGATCTACTTTCGTCGTTAAATTCGTGCAGTTTGTAAGTCCAATTTATGTTTTTCTTTCATTTATCGTATTTGCACAAAAAGTATATATTTTTTCCAATAAATTTAAGTGGTAGGAAACTGGCAAACAATGCATATTATTGAAGAGTTTGAGATACATTGTTAGGTGTATTTCTTAATAACTTAAGTTTTGGTGACAATTATTGACTTAAGATAGTGTCAGAACTCTAATTCCATGAGATCCTGGGTTAAAGTCTCGTGATATGTATTTGTTTTCCTGTTATGTTTGTTATTGTGTTGTGTGTGTTGATTCACCTATTCAGTTCAGTTTGTTCGCCTTCTCTCCACATGTAAGACGAGATTGCACGTTTTTAGATAACTTGATATATATTGTAGGGCACATTTTCTAATAGCTTAAGTTTTTTAAATAATTGATGATTTAACACATATCAAACACACACATTCCCGAGCATGGCCTCACTCAAACAAAGAAACCGTAAGAGGGCTAGGAAATCAGTTGATTTCATCATGATCTGTCTGACAGCATTTGAAACTGAGATGAGAACTGTATGAATTCTAGGGCTAATGACCAGCAAAATCTAACTTCTGGAATAATAAGCTCTCACACTAATCCCTTTAACCACTTAAGACCACCATTTACAAGCTGCTGACTACTAAAAGCATACCCAACAGATTTCTTTTTTATTTAATGAAACACAAATTCTAACTTATAGATAAGATCCATATCAAACTTTGACTTCAATACAAGATGTCATAACACAATGTAGAAACTCATTTTCAATGCAGGCCTCGCTCACCAAGACTCTTTTTCCATATTAACTTTCCATTTTGCATCGCACAGAAAGGAAAATGGATTTATATAAATCTGCAAATTTTACAACAGAATCGGTAACGAGTGTTAATGTTTCAGAAAAGGAAAAACAACGGATCGAAAGCATTAAAATAGGAAGGTGACCAAGTAATTTATCAACAGAAGAAACGCACGAGACAAAGAAAGATGCAGGTTGTCTGATCCGATTCTTGACCTGGATTAACTTGAAATTTAACAATTCCAACAAAAGAAAAAAAACGACGAAAGCAATGAGGGATTGTGAGCATACTCAGAAGTTCAAACGGATTGGAATCTGCTCTTCTTCGGAGAAATCGCCATGGGCAATCGATGTTAGCTTGAGCTGCACATTCATGGAGACCCAAACTGATACAAATGCTGCAAATTCTTTCCCAACTCCCAAGTTTAAATAATATAATTTATTTGTACTGTTGTAGCCGTCCCACGTCTTAATTTGTACTCATGGATTGTGCTTGCACTAGTGTCCCTATATACTTGCTTAATTCTACTTTTTCACTCCTTTTTTCGAAAATATGTCATTCTTTACCTTATTAAGGGCCTGTTTGGCTGGAGCTTAAGGCAAGCATTTTTTGAGCATTCTTCGTCTACAAAACCTTTTTTTAATCTCAGATCAAAATATTTTATCTAGTGAAACACGTAAAAAGGCAGAATATAAAGAAAATCCTATAATACAAAACCAATTTTTTTTTTAAATATACTTTAACATGTTTATGTATTGAGAAAAATGTATTAATTTTTAACATTTATCCAACATGGTTACTATTTTTTTTTAGTACTTATTGTCTTTTATCTTTCTTTAATTAATAATTATGCTCCTAATTATTAAACATTTTATTGCTATTATTAATAACAATAATTTGTTTTACATAATGATATAATCAATTATAAAATCACTATAAATAGAAAAATATATTAAATAATATTAACTTATAAGATTAATATAGACTTAATAGATGAATAATATTTAAGAATAGACCTAACGAATTAAAAAAATTAATTGGACTTAGGCTCTGTTTATTTTAATATAAAATAATTTTTTGGTAAAATATTTTATTTATTTTTATTATTTAATTTTATGAAAATAAAGAAAAATATTTTTTCAGTAAAATATTTTGCATCAAAAGATAAAAAATTATTTTGTATTAAAAAGTGAGTAAGTTATTTTTGATATGAACAAAGAGTGGTGATAATCTTAGTAGGAATGGTGACAACAATGAGAGTGGTAAGTGGTAAGTGGTAAGTGGTAAGTGGTAAGTGGTGCGGATGGTTGTACTGGGTGAGGTTTTGGTGGTCGTTCAGGAGTATAGTGTTTGTGTGGGGTGTGGATGATGGATGTGATGGTGGTGAGAATAATTGTGGTAATAATAAATTATATTAAAATTATAACGTATTTTAATTTAAAATTTTATATATTTTAAAAAAGAATTTAAGTACCAACCAAATATTAAAAAATAAAAAAATATAGACAAAATTATTTTACATTATAAAATATTTTAATTCAAATCAATTAGCTTATATATTTTACCTTGCAGTAGAAGTTATAAGTGTTTGATAAATATATTAGCTTGTAGTTGAAACAAGTTAGTTCTAGAATAAAAAATAATTATAATTTATAGTAAAAATTATAAGTATTTAAAAAAAATTATAACTTATTATTAATATTTGTAAACAAAAAATTAAAAATAAACTCCAAAAAATTTGCCAAACATCCCCAGGTGTTTGGCGTTGCTTTCGTAGCTAATTTTTTTGACTTTTTATTACTAGTTTTAATGTTATAGGTATTTTTAAATACTCACAATTTTTATTATAAGTTATAATTATTATTTTTATTTTAACTACAATTTAACATATTTATCAAACACTTACAACTTTTATTACAAAATATAATTTATAAATTTTTAGTCAAACAATCACAATGTAACCAAGAAAAAACAATAAAGGATTGTATCAATCATCATGTATGTATGATATTTAGCATGAAAATTAATTTAAAATCATGAAATAAAAACTAACAAAATTTAAACAAAGTTAGTGCTGGTTTGGCTACTTATCTTGAAATTAAAATTTTGCCTAAAATTGCTTTAAGTTAAATAAATACAAAATTTATTTGATAAATTGTATGAATGACTTTAAGTTAAAAAATAATAAATTATACAAAATCTTTGCCTAAAATGGCTTTAAGACAAAAAGAGTTTTAAGTCTGAAAAAAATTATTATAATTTTTTATATTTTTAATTTTATATAATTTTATATTTAATATAAATTTTATTTGATAAGTTTTAACGAATAAATTTTAAAACTATAGTTTTTATAAAAACGAATAAATATACAAGAAGTTATGATACTTTAAAATATATATATATATAATTATTTTATGTAAAAAGTCAAAAAAAGCTAAAAGCATGTATTTTTTCAAACAATACTTTTTAACTTTTGTAACTTAAAAAAAAAAAAAGTAATAAATTCAACATAAAATTAATTGGCAAACGAGAACTTAGAGTTTACAAAGAGGGTTTAACTCCTCTCTAATGTTTATTGAACTAGTTCGGTTAAATCAACTTAGAATCTAAATTGGGCACATTTTAATAATCCAAACTGTCAGTTTTATTATTTTTTAGTATGTAAATTAATTATGTGAAAAATTATATTAATTAAGTATTGTTAGGTGTTCAAATAAATTATATTTATGCTTTAAAAAAAAACTTAACGGTGAAGTTCAAACATTGGTTATTTTTATAAAAAAAATAATTTGTTCAAATATGTAATGATATTTAATTAATTTAATTTTTTATATGAATAATTTATATATTAAAAATAATAAAATACACTGTTCAAAAAATCCAAGTAAATCCATTGTAAATATAAAATTGATTAAATTAAATTAAATTAAATTGGCCTGGATGGGTCCAGTCCATGGAGAGAAAACCATGTCCTTGGCCTGCGGTTTTTAGCAACCAGAATGGGTTCAAGTTTTCAAATCCCGTCACCCAAACACCTTATTGTGTGGGCCCACGCATGGTGACTTGTTGCGTACTTGCGTGATGCAACACCCGTTGGTTTTAAGTTAAATATTTTGCCCTTTTCATTCAAGTTTAAAGGAAGCACAGTGCTTTGTTTTTAATTACGGTGTATTTTATCATCGAAATTATTTATTATGTAAAATTTATTTATTTTATAATTTATAAAAAAAATTTAAATTAATTTAATACCTGTAATACCATTTATTTAATAATATTTTCTCTTAAAATTATAATTTTTTTCATTTAATTATAAATCAACAAGAAATGATTATTTAATTATAAATATCAAATTAATTTGTTATTTATATATAAATAACAAATTCAACTATCTCTACGAAATAAACGAATACGACCTTAAAAACGCATTTAGAAATATACCATGATTAAAAGCAGTACCTTCTCCCTTCCCAAGTTTAAAACATCAAAAAGTTTCATGTAATAGCTCAAACGCTTTTTGTTTTTATATTTATTATATATATATTTTAAAGTACTATAACTTTTATTATAAATCTCTAATTTTTATAAAAATTATATTTTTAAAATTTATTAAAAAAGATTTATATTAAAAATAAAATTTAAAAAATCAAAATAATTTTAAGTTGAAGTTTTTTTATTTTTTAGTTTAAAGCTATTGCAAGTTAAAGTTTTTAATTTATTACTTTTTAATTTAAAATCAACTCTACGTCTCACTAAATGAAATTTTTGTTTATTTAGTTTAAAACTATTTCAAACTAAAAACTTAACTTAAAATTAAGTTGCAAACGTGGCGTAAATGTGTAAATTTTCATATGAACCGAGAAGTGTAATTATTTAATAATCGCTTGAAATCAAGTGATCTCATTAGATGTAAAAAATAATTTTACAATCCCAATTCTTGTTAAGAAAGTTATTGTTTATTTTATTTTATTTTTATTTGAATTCTTATATTTTAGTTTAATTTTATTCTTTTTCTACTTCTTCTATGCAAAGTTATTTAGAGTAGAATTAATTAATTATTAATTATATTTTAAAAAATTGTAGTAAAATTGATTTTAGACTTAATTACATTAGGATTCTATTTTTTTAACTTGTTTTAGAAGGAGTCCTATTCACTTTTTAATAATTCTAAATGATTTTGTTTTTAAAATTATATAAAATATAAACTAATTAAATAAAACGTTCGTTTAGTGAACCGAATGATTGACTTTTAAGTCAAAAAAACAACCAAAAACTTTGACTTAAAGTAATTTAGCCAAAAAAAAAATTTGCATCGGAAAAAAGTTGTTATAATCTTTTTAATTTATTTTTACATAATTTTATATGAATCTTGTTTGATTGATTTTGACAAATAAATTTTTAATTTTTAATTTTTATAAAAAATAAATGTGTATAATAAAAGTTATGATATTTTTAAAAAATATATAAAATTATTTTATATGAAAAATCAAAAATCTAAAACAAGTATTTTTGGCTTTTTAATTTTAAGTCAAAAGATAAAAAATTGAGTTTTAAGCCCTTTACCAAACAACTCTTAATTAAAAGAAGTAATAAATACACTTTTAGTCACATGACACTTATGTTTAATTTTGTATTTCAAAATTTAAAATTTCATAAATATTTATATTCTTAAAATTTGCTCGCAGTCAACTATAAAATAAAATTTATATTGAATATAAAAAATTATAAAAGACAAATAATGAAAATGAGATCTTTCTATGCTCAATTAGTATTAAAGACAAAAAAATTAAGTTTTAAATGAAGATGAAAAATTAAGTTTTAGTTAAAGACGAAAAAGTAGAAAAATAAAATATAAAATTTATATTCAATTAGCATTAATATAAATCAAGTTTTAATTATAAATTATTAAAATAATAAAAAAACATAACTATATATATATATAGAGAGAGAGAGAGAGGTGTTTGGTAAAGTTATTACTAATAATTTTTAGTTTTCTGTTATTAATTTTAATTATAAGTTATAAATTTTTTTAAACACCCACAATATTTGCTATAATTTATAATAATTTTTTTTTTTTCAATTATAAGGTATAATGTTTATTAAATATTGACAATTTCTATTATAAATTACAATTTATAAATTATTAATTTTACCAGTACCAAACATTACCATATATATATATATATATATATATATATATAGATAGATAGAGAGAGAGAGATTAATTAAGGTTAAACTTGTTCAAAATACTAATAATAACTTTTTAAAATAAAATCTGATAGAATAGTTAAACATTAAAAAGGACTTATTTCAAAATAAGTGCTCAAAATGGGCCATTCATCAAAACTCCATCGATTTTATTGTTAAGTTTTTTAAAAATAAGGGATTCTTTTAAATTTTAATTTGTGATTATAACATATTTACCCATTTTAAGTAGTCTATGCCAAGTTCATTATATTTTTCATTAAAAAATTAAAAATTACATAATTTTTAATATATAGATTTATTTTAAATAAAATTAATATTTTTAAAATCTCTTGTCCATATCTATGAAACAAGATGTATTTTGAATAAAAAATTATGTAAAAAAATAATGAATTGAAAAATTACTTTGTTGCAGATTTCATTTTTTTTAAACTGAAAATTATATGAATAGTAATGGTGTTTAAAATTCAAGAAATTTATGAATTTTAAAATATAATTTACATAAGAAATCCTACTGCTCCTTATTCCCCGTTGCACTTGCTCCTATCCCAAGTACCTATTCTAAGGTCCAACTTCGGCTTTTTAATTTTTTTGCTAAAAAAATTAATAAGTCAAAATTGCTTATTCGGCAAAAACATAAAAAAGCTAAAGACAAAAAATCAAATCAAAATATAAATTCTCAGAATATTCTATTCAAATTCTCACAACTTTTAAAATACAATAATACCCATTATTCGTAACTTATATATTACCACAACCAATTACATATAATTGTTAATATCAAATATATAAATGTGTAAAATTATCCATTTTGAACAAATAACAAAAAAGTTAACTTTTTACCCAAACAACTAATTTTAAAAAATTAGTTTAAAAGTTAAGTTATCAAACAACTTGCACTGAATCCAATTTAGCTATTTAGTTAAAAATGCAAAAAAGTAAAAAAATTTGCTTACAAAGATGATCATCAATCTAATCGGTATATATTCTTAAAAGAGTCTTTTGACGAAATTCCAGAAGAACTAAATACTGAATCTTATAACTATAATGAAGCACTCTAAAATAAAGATGTAAATTTTTTTTGCAAATGGTTATGAATTATGAGATAGAGTCTATGTACTTTAATTATGTCTACGATCTTGTAAAATCACCTGAAGAGATAAAACTCATTGAATGCAAGTAGACCGGTAAGAAGAAGAGATGAAAAGTGAGAAACCTTCAAAGTTAAATTTATTGCAAAAGGGTTCACTCAAGTACTTGAGTACATAGACTCTTGTTCAAAGTTAAATTTATTACAAAATAGTTCACTCAAATACTTGAGTACATAGACTCTTGTTCAAAGTTAGGCTTTTTGGATAACGGTAAAATACATTATCAAATACTTAAAAAAAATTTAGGAATTACATGCTGATTTACCTGACAAATAGTCTAAGTACCCTTAGGAATGGCAATGGGAGATTACCAGACAAATAGTCTAAGTACCCTTAGGAATGGCAATGGGAGACTAGTTCGAGTAATGCATTCCCTGTCCCCAGATCCCCAGTTGGCATCATCTTCCCCGACCTCAGCTCGCTCTCCGGTGAGGAATCATTATGTTGCTACCATTCCCGTCCCTGCCGGGCTTTGAAATACCCGGGCCCGACCCCGCCAACCCGACCTGAAATGTAAAACCTATATAAAGTATCTAACAAAGCAAATGTGATACATGTCTGATTCAGAATATGCAAGTTCTGAATATCAAACAAAGCAAGTGCATGGACAAATGCATAAAACATGCCAACAGTGATTCTCATATTCCAATATAAGTAACAGTGATGCGCAAAACAGTGGAAGTGTGAAACACTCAAATTCCAAAAAGTAGGCTCAATCTCATAAAGAAAATTAAAAACTTAACAAAATAATATGAAGCCACAAACTCAGTCGTAGACTTAAAAATAAAATTCCATGCCCCAAATTACAAATTTAAATATAGTACAACTAAATAGCATATTCCAAAACAAAATAAAAAATTAATGTTTTGCATATCCCAAAAATAACATTACATGCCCCAAATAAAATATTCCAAAACAAATAGTAATTCTCTGAAATAACCAAGTAACAAACACATTCCAAAACAAATCCAGTGCAGCTTGCTAGTTGATTCTCCAAAGTTGTAAGCATCTCCCATATCTTGCACCATAAATTATTCATTTCATAGTTAATTTAATGTATGTAAAGAAGAAATAAAGGGCATTAAATATAATAATAAAGATTAAAAATCACTTGAAAAATCATTTATAACACAACAAAAGTAGAAGGTCTTATGATAACTGGCTCCCATTTACTTTCATTCCTAATAAATAGAAGATGAAGTATAAGTATAAATTAAGAATTGATTTCAATACATGATTCAAACATAGTATTATTACAAACTAAAAATAGTAATAACAAATTAGTAAATACAAGCAATGATGACAACTACCGGAAGAGTCGAGCAAGGATCATCTATGTCCAATCTCATCATCTATAGAAGCATAGCCAAGCGATGCCGCCATTGAGCCACCTAAAAACATTAATACATAAAATAAATATTTTAATTTTATAATGACAATACTAAATAATTTAAAAGAATACTTTTGATTATCTTTCATCTCTTCTTTCCACAGCCAACTGTGAGTACACATTAAAGCCTCTAATGTTTTATGATGAAGTCTACTTCGATGTGGACTCACCAACTTACCACTAGTGCTAAATGCAGATTCAGACGTAATAGTAGATACAGGAATAGCTAAGATACCCCTAGCTATAGCTTGTAAGGTTAGATACTTCGATGCATTTGATTTCCACCAAATCAGTACATCAAAACCCAGCGTTCTTCGCAAAACATTCTCTTCCAAATAATGATCCAACTACGATCTCACATTATTCACTTTCTTGCTTTTCATTCTACTAATACACAAGTCATATTTTGAAAGTGTCTCAGGATCATTTGTCTTGCCAAAAGATGAATTTAAAAGAAGATCACCACAACTTTCTGTCCCATGACTAAGTTTGTCTTGATATTCATTTAACAAATCATAACAAAGTTAACAAATTCTCTCACATTCACTTGAAGATCCATCTCCAAAGAGTTTATCAAAATAAAAATTTAACGTTGACACCTTGTACCTTGGATTTAACATAACTGCAACTCCCAAAACACCACGAACCACATGCCAATATTTATCAAACTTAGCCATCATTTTCACTACCATTGATCTTACCACCTTAATAGAACAAGAGCGCCATTGTCCCAATGCCAATCTAATCTCACATATTAGGAAAATAAACATTGGTTGTTGGATATTTTGTTCAAGAGAATAACTCAGTGACAGTATAAAAGATTTTTAGCCTCTCACAAATTTCTTTTGCAAACTCCCATTCAGTCTCAAAATGCGACTTTGCAAAGACTAGTTGTCATCAATAAAGCGTCCAATCACTGTCATGAGCCCATTATTTTGATTGCCACAAGTCCACATATCAGTAGTAATAGCCAACCTACTATGATTTCTCTCCACCAATTTCATGGTCTTCACCCTTTCACAATCATAATAGCTCATAATATCACCCTTTATTATATTTACAGATACCATTTTAAATACAGGTTGATTTGGCATTAAAAATCTCTTAAACCCAACGTGATCCACAATAGAAAGAGGATACTCGTGCATAATTATAGCATTTGCAAGATCTCTCCTAGCAGTATTTTGATCAAAAGTGTAAGAGCTTATTTTTGGCTTCTCCTTCTTGAAATTATTTGTTAGAACTTTTTGTCTCATATCTATCAATTTGCGTTTTAGGCAATGATGTTTAAGGTGATCATGCAAATGCCTACTTCCATTCTTGGAATCACCCCTTAATTGCTTCGAGCAATGATTGCATATTGCTTTCCACACCCCATTAATTTTTTCTTTTCTAAAGTGTTGCCACATCACACTTGTTAATTTTCTAATTTTTAAACCAGACTCACAATCTTCTTCCTGATTGAAGAGAAGGCGGAGAGTTCTCCATCCATGTTGATTGTAAAGAGTTCTCACACTCAACCGGTATTAATGGTTGGGAACCATCACTGGAGAATGATGGTTGAGAGCTAGCTTCAGATGCTGTCATTTTTAACCTTAAAAAAAGTAATCATAAGTAAAAATATTAATGAACATGTCCTATTAAAGCCAACAGTGAACAAATTGAAAAATGAAAAAAAGAAATCAGCTTCAAATCTACCTAAAATAAACTATAGTGAAACAAAACCAAATCACTTATAAATCTACCACATACTGTCAAAAATCCCCTTTAGACCCCCCTCAGATGAAAACTCCCTTTCATTCAGACGAACCAGAATGGTAAAAAAATTAGACAAAATAATAAAAAAAATCCAAAAAACCCAAATGGTCACAATATTATTAGAAACCAGCAAGTGAATAAGCAGTATTTATATTTATTAATGATTATTCTTAGTAAATTTCTTTAATCATTTGATCAAAATTTCATAGTTTTTGATAGTTTTTGATTCTTTTCATCAAAACAAATCAAAATAAAAGTTGCAATTAAAAGATAAAAACATAAAATGAAAAAACAAAATCGACAGTAAGTTCAAGAAACAATAGTTCAACTTATGAAATCGACAACAGTAAACCGAATGAAAAATGAAATCGACAACAGTAAGTTCAAGAAACAACTTACAACTCTAGTAATTGACAATGGTGATACTGACGGGTTGAAGAATCGGTGATGGGAGATGAGAATATCGATAGGAAAACGACGATCGACGGCGAACGAGCAGCGAACTGTTAGCGAACGAGCGGCGGGCGGCGAACGGCGACGATTCACATTCAGGTCCCACAACGGTGCAACGACACAAAGACAACCAACTAGGGATGGGATGATGACTAGAGTCAAGTAACACAGAGAGAGAGAGAGAGAGAGAGAGAGAGAGAGAGAGAGAGAGGCTGGCTGAGTGACTGTTGAGTGTTAAGTGATGCTGAGAGAGTGAGGCGCATGGAAGATTGGAGAGGAGTGTAAAGTAATTGTGTAAACTCTAATGCTACGTATATGTATGTATGTATGTATATATAAGGGTATTTATGTAATTTTAATATTGAGGATGGGGCGGGGAATCGGGGCGGCGCTTCGTATTACTGGTCCAGTCCCCAAAATTGAGCAATGATACTTTTCTAGGATCCAGTCCTGACAGGGGAGAAAATTGAAAAAACAACTGGCCGTATCGGGACGGGACGAGGCGGGTAATAGTCAAGCCGGTTATAAATTGCCACCACTAAGTACCATTTATACACGTTTTTGAATTTTCAGTCATATAAAAATTTTTAAAAATTTATTTTGAGATATTAATTTATTATAAGAGATAGCGTTATAAATTAATAAAATATCAAGTAAACCTGCATTATTGATTCTATTATAAAAATTAAGTATGTGATAGCTTCTGAGGGAGCTAAAAAGGCTTCTTGGATCAAGAAATTTTTATTGAATCTAAATGTGGTATCTTCAGTACAATCGGCTATTATACTGTACTATGACAATAGCGGTGCAGTTGCAAACTTAAAAGAATTAAGTACTCAAAAAAAAAAAGCACATCGAGTATAAGTATAACTTGATATAAGAGATCGTGTAGAGATGTGACATAGTTGTGATCTAGATTGTATCGACATTTAATCTTGCAAATTATTTTATAAAGAGCTTATCAGATAAGACTTTTAGTAGTCACGTAGAGGGCATGGGAGTCAGATGTATGTCAGCGTGACTTTGAGTATAAGTAAAAGATTGTTAGAGTTGTATACTAAAAATAATGTATTGAATTTTTGATATTATTTTTACTTATTAATAAAAAATTACTTTTCTTTTTTAATGAAAGTCTGTATGAGCAATATTTGCGTTATATTATTTATTTAATATTATGCGCGTGTGTCTTCTATTCTACACAGTAGTTAATTTCGTGTGTAAAGTTCGACTTATATATGAAAGACCAGATTATCAGTTTTTGTAGAATATAAGTTTATGATTCACAGTTTTAGAATGAATTGGACACACTATGAGTACGGCCGCAGTATAGTGTTTTAGTAGGTCTGTCTTGATTATGAAAAAAATGTATAATTTTAACTATAATTTCAACTCATTGTACTAGTATACTTTGTGTATTGAATATGATTGTATTGGGATAATTAATTTTATAGCAACTATAAATTAATTTATACTCCATGATTATTACGAGTGTTTATATTCTTAATTCCAAAATAATTATTAAATATTTATATTTAATGTTTGTTATTTTGATTCATTAAAATGGTGCGACTTTTTACGGATCTATAACCCCGATGGGTTTGATAACAACATTACTTATATGGTGGATATTAATTATTGATGGAATCTACGTCCCAAATAGGGATTGGTGATACTCTTTTAAGAAAATTTATAAGTTTTGATTATGTAAAACTCTGCATGTGGATTTCATAATCTAACATATCAAATAAGTTAAGTAGAATGTTTTAAAAAATTATGAAAGATGTCGATTAATATAATTATCAGTAATTTAATATAATCGACAGATATCTGTAATCTTAACGTGTAAAGAATGATAAACATTTAATAATAGTAAATCAAAAGTTTAGTTTTGAGAATAAGACCGGGAGAGCAATTACATTTCTTTAATGATATGATTTGTAATTTATATTTTTAAGAAATTGATTTTGAGTTGAAGTAAATTTTTTTAATTACATTAGAAACTCGTATCTTATTTACTCTAAATGTCCATGCTGTAATTTATTTATATGCTGAATAACCCTCGCCACTAGATACGTGTATCATCATACTCATTATCTCCTTAGGATTTTCACGAGTTGTAAAAATCTGAAAAAAGGAGAAGGCAACCAGATAGAGTTGGGAATACGAAGGATCTAAGCCCACACTTAGTTCGTATTTCGGTAGTTGGGAATACAACAGAATGTCTAAGCAAAGATGAGATTGTGGGCTTGTCGTGTTAATCTTCGGATTCAGATTCAAGAGTTAAAATGTGATCAAATCAGAGGAATCATCACATGTATAATCATTGTTTTGCCTTGTAGGTGTACCAAGTTTTAGCTTTTGAAGTTCGTGAAAAACTAAGATTTTTTCCGAACGGGTTCCGTTCGGACGCTCCTTTCGTCCGTCCGTTCAGATGGATCGACGTAGTATAAATTTTTTTGTTATATGCTATTCTTGTTCTGCGCCGCGTTTGACTGGATTCATATGCACCATCATTATATTCGGGAATTTCGATTCCTTTAGATGAGAGAGCTCATCCCCACCCCGCTCCACTCCATTGCCATCCCTATATAGCACAAACGATATATGTGATAAGTATTGCACAAACTATACTAAGACATAGTAAAAATTATGTGGTTATAGCATAGATTATGTCACGACCCATTTCTCATAACGACGTCCGTGATCGGCCAGTGAGTTAAAAACTCACTCGAGACCTCTTTCTTTCTTTATTTCCCATTCCCTAGATTATGAGGCTGAAATCATAGTACGGATTATGTGGCCAACATAATATGGCACAACTTATATCACTCAAAGTTCCACAGAGAATTAATAAAATGTCCCAGAGACAATGGATAAGATTAATGGAAGTATACAAAATTTGCTTGCGGGACATTGAAAGATATGTGATTCGATGGCTAAAGAAAGAATTTTATTAACCATAGTATACCTTTGGGGCGATTCACTCATGAGTGAGTCGAAGTTACTCGGCTCAGTGGGTCAGAACATCCATTTGGTCGATCATTAGTTGGCATAGCCAACTAGGAATATAATATTGGTCCAAGATAATCAAATGAGATTTCATGATTTGATAATATCTTCCAGAGTCTTGCCTCAATCTTGATAACTTTATCTGTGGCGTCGAAATTTTGGAGTTTTAAAAATGGTAAAAAATAAAAAAATTCAAAGGATGTTTAGAAAATATTTGAACACCTTTGAAAGCCAAATTTTGAATACTCATTTTTGTTAAAAATAGAGTCGCAACTTGATTTTTGAAAAAAAAAAAACGACTATTGATCTTGAAAACGTTGAATCAGAGAAAAAGGGTTATGGGGTTAAGGTACGAATCGGAGAAGGTGTTAGGCATCCCGTTCGCCCAATCGTAAGGTTGACCTCTACTAATCATCATTAGTTCTTTAATAAAAATTTTCAAATGCATGTAAATAAAGAAAGTAGAAGTAAAGAGATAATATCCCAAATCAAATTAAAAAAATATAGTATATGTATATAAAACGCTAAATAAAATAAGTATCAAAAGAAAAATCCTAAGTCATACGGCATACCATTTCTAACTAAATGATACATGGAGTACACCCGCATACAATTTTACCAAAATAATATAAACTATCATGATTTAAATAAAAGAACAAAAATATACTAAAAATTACTAAAATTATATAAAAATAAATTGCTACAAAGCAAACAAAACTATACTAAACAAAATTTTAAAAAAAGTGAAAGTGAACAAGACATACATAAAAATGAAAAAAATAAAAAATAATACTAAATGCATATTATCAAAATAACCCAAAATTATATTAACATGAAACATGCTTTAAAAATATTAAATTCTAACTAAAAATTAAAAAAAAGTGAAAAAAAACTAAGCTAATGATTAAAAGATTTTTGAATCCACGTTAAAGAAAATAAAAGAAATGAGGAATAAACAAAATACTATCAAAAGGAAGTTAAATTAAAACTAAAAGATCTTATTTATGAATTTTATGTTAATTAAAATAAAAGAGAAAACAAATAAAGTGAGTGCTATTAGAAATAAATGAAACCAAAATTTGAAGATTCTAAAAGACTTTAATGTTTTACAAAATAAAAGAAAGAAAAAGAAGGAAAGGAAGATAAATTAAATTAAAGGATTTTGATGGAGTTTTAATATTTAGCAAAGAAAGATAAAAAAAATAGAATTTTTTTTAAAAAAATACTATGAAAGAAAAATAAGATTGAACATTATACGAAAAATAAAGCTAATAATAAAAATAAAAATAAAATAAAATGCTAAAAAAGAAACTTAACACTAATATTTAAAAGAAAATAAAAAAAAATAAAAAATAAAAAGCTAGTAAAGGAATATTAAGCTAATATTTAAAAAAAAGAAAAGAAAAGAAAATAGAATATTAGTATTAAAGAAAATAAAAAATAGGACATTAAAAGAAAAATAAAGTTACATTACAAAAAAAAAAAAAAATATATATATATATATTAGTATTACATTAAATATTAACTAATATTAAAAAAAAGAAAAAGAAGTAAGATACTAGCAAAGAAAATATTAAACTAACATTAAAAGAAAAAATTAGCATTAAATGGATATAATATTGACAATTATAACCATACATATGAAAGTGCTTGTATTATAATAATAAAGATATTGTTTAGTCATATTGTCAAATTATGTTAGCATTAATTGATGAATTAATAAACTTGATGAAAATAAACAAAATAAGTAAGCTAGATAAGTTATAACTTGAATTCAAACCTAAACGTAGCAGTTATAAGTAATGTAAGAACTTAATTAAGATAAAATAATCAAATTAACCTGGTTACTCTAAAAAGATAGAAAATGGAGTTAAAAAGACCGGGGATCCAAGCAAAAATATCTGGATCGCTAAAGAATCTTCAAGTCGAAGAGTGGTGATGGGTAATTCGGTCCTCGGGCGATGATCCAAGCTAGGATTTTAGAACTTCGGTATCGAGGGTTCGGCTCTCGGTACTTCAGTAGGACTTCGGCGTCGGGACTTGGGATTGTTCGGCGACTCGGTAAAGCTTCTCTCTCTAAAATTCTTTCTTCTCTCCTGAAAACGTATGTCGGAGTACGGTATTTATAGAATTCTTCAACCAATGTGATGCTGACACGTTTTGGAACACGTGAGGCCGTTTGAAGTTGGCGGTAGCCAGGTTATGAGTTGGCGTTCGTCACATTTAAAAAGGTTCCAAGAGGTTCTATTGGCGGTCGCCACAATGAAAGTTGGCGGTCGCCATGTTGGAGTTGGCGGTCACCACTTTTGGCTAGGGTTTCCAAGAGATTTTATTAGCGGTCGCCACAATGGAGTTGACGGTCGCCATAAAAAGTGAAAGTTTTCAAAAGTTCTATTGGCGGTCGCCATTTGGAGTTGGTGATTCAAAAATATTTTTCATTAGTTTGAAGATTTTGATGATTGGGTTCAAATACCGAGCTTGAATTATTTTTTGAGGATCGCATTGGGCACCATTCTAACTGTTTTTATCATCGAATTCACTTAAAATTAGGCGGGGTCAAATTGGAATGTCTACAGTTACCCCTCTTTGATATAACTTGCATAACAATGCGTGATGCAAGTTATATCAAAGATCCAGAGAC
Source organism: Heliamphora exappendiculata (assembly GCA_034768845.1). NCBI lineage: Eukaryota > Viridiplantae > Streptophyta > Magnoliopsida > Ericales > Sarraceniaceae > Heliamphora > Heliamphora exappendiculata. The sequence goes on along the minus strand of JAOTRH010483992.1, from coordinate 13,934 downwards.
AACAGCCATTTGATCGAGCCGTCAATCTTAGGCTATAAACACACTAGCATGCATATGATGTTGGTCATACTCAAATTTTTATCGAGCTGCTTACGTACACCTTTGCTATGGATCAAACCAAAACGTAGTTCTCGGGACAAATGCACGGATACAAGATGCTAAATATGATGCGGATGCTAACATAATATAGACACTGGTATGATCGAACAACTCTTAAAGATCGAGTCAAGATCTCAAGAGAACACAAATAAGTCAAAGATCGAGTCAATATCTAAGAACTCGGCTGGGGATACGTGAATCAAGAGGATCGAGTCAAAATCCTAAAAATTATTTTAACCGGGAAGGCAATAACGAATTGATCGGTCGAGTCAAGACTTAACACCCAGAACGATAACGGGAGAAGGATAATTAAAAAGTCGAGTCAATAATTTAAAATTATTTTCATCGGAAGGATAACCACGAATTAATAGGTTGAGTCAAGACCTAAAAATTCGGGACGAAATATAGGATAAAAATATTTAAAAGTCAAGTTCCGGCTTTAAAATTATTTTCAGTAGGAGAGAACATGAATAAATAGGTCAAATCAAAACCTAAAAATTTAGAACAAAGTACAGGATAAAAATAATTAAATGCCAAGTCATGGTTTAAAATTAAATTTATCGAAAGGAGAGACCACGAATTAATAGATGGAGTCAAGATCTAGAAATTCGAAACAAGGCACGAGAAAAAAATAATTAAAGCTAAGTCACAACTTAAAATTAAATTTATTGAAAGCAGAGATCACGAATTAATAGGTCGAGTCAAGATCTAAAAACTCGGGACGAAACACTGGATAAAAATAATTAAAAGCCAAGTCACGGCTTAAAATTAAATTTATCGAAAGCAGAAACCACGAATAAATAGGTCAAATCAAGACCTAAAAACTCGGGATATAATACAGGATAAAAATAATAAAAAATCAAGTCGTGGCTTAAAATTAGATTTATTGGAAAGGATAACCACGAATTAATAGGTCGAGTCAAGACCTAAAAATTCGGGACGAAACACGGAATAAAAATAATTAAAAGTCAAGTCAAAGTTTAAAATTAAATTTATCAGAAAGAGCGACCATAAATTAGTAGGTCGAGTCAAAATCTAAAAATTCGAAACGAGGCACAGGATAAAAATAATTAAAAGTCAAGTCACAGCTTAAAATTAAATTTATCATAAATGATAACCACGAATTAATAGATCGAGTCAAGACCTAAAAATTCGAAACGAAATACAAAATAAAAATAATTAAAAGTCAAGTCATGGCTTAAGATTAAATTTATCCGAAGAGAATACCCTGCACAAAAATTTTCTTGAAGTATTTTTGAAAAACACCCAAGATTTTAAAACTATTTTTGAAAACCCACAAGACTAGTTTTAGAAAAACACACAAAATAAAAAGGGTTTAAAAATTATTTTTAAGAAAAATTATTATTATTGTTATTTTTAAAAAAAATTATTTTTACTAATAAAATGTTTTTAAAAACGCACACAAAAAAAAAATAATCATCTCAAATAAACACACCAATAAAATAATTTTACTAAAAGGAAATAAACACACACAAATAACAAAACCCCAAAACAGCCCATTTAAAACGCTAAAACTGATGTGACTGTTGACAACTTGGCGGCCGTTGAGATCAAATCCGTCTGACTTGGCAGTCGCCAGCTCAAAACCCTTCTAACATGGCGATCGCCAAGTGTCTCTTCACCATCCTAGCAGTCGCTATAAATGAAGTTCGCGACCGCCATATTCGAATGCTCATACAGTCTCCGAGGGCGCGCAGGTTAGGCCCATTATCTCATATCTCACACTCTCTCTACCCCTTGCTCTCTCAAAGCTCTCTCAAACTCCATTTGTGCCTTCCTTTGTTAGGCCCAGTATCTCATATCTCACTCTCTCTACCCCTTGCTCTCTCAAAGCTCGCTCAAACTCCATTTGTGCCTTCCTTTGTTCTTTAGCCTTTTGTGCCCTTTTATCTTTCTGGCATGGCGAGACACAGGCATCTTGAGAATACCGCAGGAGCCATCCGACATTCCTCCGCGAGTGAGAGCTTCATCACGGGGACTCTTGGGGGCACGATTTCCAGCATTTTTGCCGGCGGGGTCACCACCACGCAGCCTTCTACTATGATGGACGCCCTTGTGTTTGAGGCGGAGCGTGCCTCCCGGCGTGTCGCTGAGGAGAAGGCACGAGCAGCTGCCGAGGCATAAGTACCTGCAGACGTTGCTGTTGAGGCCGAGATGGCCGATTTTCTCGATCTTGATGCTGGGGAGGGCCATCCAGCGCCCTTCGATCCACACACGTATCCCCCAGTCCCCCACTGCTTGGTTCTGGGTGGGATGCGGCGTTACGAGCCACCCACGGACTCCATTGCTGCTGGTGTTCTTTTTTGGGAGCCTGATCAGCACATGTCTCGCCAACGCCCATCGGTAAGTTTTCCATCCTTACTAGTTCAATGCTAGAGTATGTTTTTATGATATATCTCAAACATATACACATGTCTAGGATCCCCCGTATGATATCATATGATGAGATGATGTTGATGTTGATGGAGTTTTAAAATAGTATGTACACTAGGACTAGAGTTAGATGCAAACAAAAAGAAGGCGATTATTTTAGCAAAAATTACGAAAATAAAGGGCTTTATTTATTGTTTTTAAGGAAAACATAAAAAACTAAGGGATTGATTTTTGATTTTTTGTTTTGTTTTTGGAGTTAAACATAAAAATTTAAGGAAAAAATTTGTATTTTTTGCTTTTGGGGCATGAAAACTAAAAGGAGAATTTTTTAAAAATCCTAAAAATTAGAGAAAATTTTGTCGAAAATCCTAAAAATTAGGAATTTTTTTTAAAAAAAATCACAAATCCTAGAAAATAAAGGGGCATTTTCAAAAATTCTAAAAAATTAAGAAAAAATTTAGAAAATCAGGGAAAATTTTCAAAAATTTCTAAAACATTAAGAATTTTTTTTTTTAAATTTCAAAAAATTAGGGCAAAATGGGCAAAACACAAATATCAAATGGAAGAAAATTTTTATTTTTTATATTTTTAAAAAAAATAATTAACACAAAATGAAAGAGATTTTCCTGGCGCACCAGGGCTTAGGGTTCCTAACTTTCTACTAGTATGTGCAAAAACCAAATCATCGTCACTCATATACAAATCTAGGGTTAGAAGGATTTTCCTGGCGCACCAGAGTTTAGGGTTCCTAATCTTCTACTAGGACGTGTAGGATTTTGCCTGGTGCACCAAAGCTTGGGGTTCCTAGTCTTCTACTATGACGTACAAAAATCAAATGATCGTCACTCACACACGAACTTAGGGTTAAAAGGATTTGCCTGGTACACCAGGATTTAGGATTCCTAGTCTTCTACTAGGCCGTCCAAAAATCAAAGGATCGTCACTCACACACGAACCTAGGGTTAGAAGGATTTTCCTGACTCACTAGGGCTTAGGGTACCTAGTTTTTTATGAGGACGTGCAAGGTTTGCCTGGCGCACCAGGGCTTAGGGTGCCTAATCTTTAGGGCTTGATTAATTTGCCTAGCGTACTAGGGTTTGGGATTCCTAGTCTTCTACTAAGATATGATGGGTTTACCTGGCACACCAGGGTTTGAGAGATTTGCATGGCGTACCAGGGCTTAGGGTGCCTAATCTTTAAGGCTTGAGAGATTTGCCTGGCTCACCAGGGCTTAGGATGCCTAGTCTTCTAGGGCTTAAGAAATTTGCCTGGCGCACCACGGCTTAGGGTGCCTAGTTTTCTAAGGCTTAGAGATGTTCCTAGCTCACCAGGGCATATGGTGCCTAATCTTTAGGGTTTAAGAGATTTGCCTTGCTCATCAAGACTTAAGGTGCCTAGTCTTTTAGGGTTTGAGAGATTTGCCTAGCACACTAGGGCTTAGGGTGCCTAATCAAATTAGGGCTTGAGAGATTTTTTTGGCTCACCAGGGCTTATGATGCCTAATCTTTAGGGCTTGAGAGAACCGAAGGGTTGTCACACACACACGAACCTAGGATTTTTATTATTTTTAGCTATTCTCTGCATATCACTCGTTTTGACTGCTCTTATAAATCCTCTGCTTATTTTCTTCTTTTTAGGCTAGTTATTACATCAGGGGCTTCGGTGGCTCTACCTCCGGAGAGATGTTGGAGTGGTATGATGCCCTCCTATCTCCCAGTCGGGCTATTATCGATGCCTCCGGCTTTACTCGGTTCATACACCTGTTGGTAGGACGAGTAATGATCAAGTCTGGCTGACAGCTCTGGCTGAGCAGTGGTGAGATACCACCAATACCTTTCACTTCACCACCTTCGAGGCTACTCTGACCCCATTTAACTTCTCACTGATCACTGGAATCCGGGTTGGAGGAGCTCTCATCTCATTTAACCCGTCTGTCGCCCGTTCAACCGACGCATTGATGTATCTACTCAGAGCTGTACTAGCACAGATGGATAGAGACCGTGTCAGATATATATGGTTCTTCAAGCGCTTCAGACACTTCCACTGCTTCGAGCCCTGCCACTTCGAGTGGGTCGCACAAGGATTTTTGATGTATATGTTTGGTAACTCTTTGTTCTCGAATAAAGAGAACACCGTTCATTTACATTACCTGGGCGCCCTGGCTCGTCTTGACCGGGTTGCTTCATTTACATTACCTGCTCTCGCCACCCTTTACGACTTCATGAGGACCTTAACCCGATTCCCCCAGGTGCTCATCATTAGGGGTTACTGGAGGGTCTGGGAGGTATGATTCAGTTTCTGTACATTTTCATTCATTTCTTTTATTTGTCATCCATTATCCGCTTGTTGACATCTTCTCTTTGTAGCTGTAGACTTATGAGTTCCTTGGGCTTCACGTCTCGACAAACTCCTCGGCAGACCCTCTACATTCCCCGAGCGGCCCGGTGGTCTCGAGGCCTGAAGGGGAAGAAGGTTGGGGAAAAGGACATCAACCGATTTTAGGTATCACTGGACCGACTGACCTTCGACCAGGTATCACTTTTACTACTCTCTATATCATACTGTTCACTGTACTGCACTATACTATTGGCTGATCATTTCTGCTCTCTATTCTGTACACTAATCATTGTATTCTATACACTGGCTATCATACTGCACTGTATTCACTGTTCACTATTCATTACATTGCACCGTACTTTGAATCATTGCAGGTCCACTGGGATGTCAGGCGGAGAGTGGAGGATCGGGTCGGCGTGGATCTGCTGCCCAGCTGGGACCTTATCTCGAGGTAGATCCTATGGGAGGGTCCATTCGATCGGGAGTATTATCTTGGGGAGCGAGTGGTTTGCAAGTCACTCGACCTTGATCACTTGAGGATACCGGTGGCCCCTTTAATAAGCATGTCCCGAACTGACCTCCTAGGTCGCATCGACTTACTCTTGAAAATGGTGGGGACCCACACTTCAGAGCTATTGGTGCCAGAGGGAGACTACACAGCTTGGGCCCGGGCACGTCTATTGTGACCACAAGGACCTGGCCCAGCTACCCCTGGTGGCAAGAGGAGAGGACGGGCACCGGAGGCTGCTGATGTAGGTGTTGCTGCTGGAGGGATGAGAGGCCTTGAGATTCCATGGGATGTCTAGACCGTGGCATATGGCTTCCCTTTTCCTCTGTCGGTTCCTGTTCCACCAGCACTGGAGTTTAAGGCTAAGAACGGCCAGGTTTGTCTTCCACGTTTTCTTCAGTTACTTACCTTTTTTACTTGTCTAGTTTTCTTGAACTGTTCTCTTTTATTTTTTTGTAGATTGATTAGGCTTGGCTAGATCGTACGATGCTGATGGTCACCGGCTTGAGAGCACTGGTTCGACAAATGGATGCCACCATGCGAGCAACCGGCATCACTTTCACACCAGTGGCCATTGTGAGTGTCTTATATATTCTTTTAACTTTTCTACATCTTCTTTCATTTATTCTGTTATGAGTCTATCTTTCCTTTTGGCAGCCTCCAGTACCACTTGCTGTTACCATCCAGCCGCAAGCTCCCATTCGTTCTCTTACTACGGTCCCAACTCCCGCTTGAGGCTGTAGATCCCATACCGCTTCCTCTAGAGCTCGCTCTAAAGGATCTATCCCTTCTGTCATAAGTCACTCCAAAGCCATATCTTCCTCCTCTGGCAGTGATAGTGATGACAGCGATGACGTCGAGAGCCTCTTCGACGACGTCAGCTCGGACAAGGTCGATCCTTCCTCTCGCTGGGTCCGCTCGGGGCACCATTGAGAGAGAGAAAGAGCTTTTCCCCCTCCCCAGTTACATTCATTATTCATTCTAATTCTCTTACTTAGATATATTTGATTTTTATAAGCCTATGTGCCCTTGTTTGCCGATTATTGGGCCCGGGTGCCCCAGTTTGATACATTTATGGGCCTGTGTGCCCCAATTTTATGATGTCATTGTACGGTGTCTTTTCAAGTTGACAGTCGCCCACTTTAAGGTGGCAGTCACCATAATGACTGTACATTTTATTATTTTTTCGATTTTAAACCTTTTCATGCTTTATAAATATAGCCTTAGAGGCCCCATTTTTTTTTATTCTCACTCAAATGGCTAATCCCCTTTCTGTATGGATTAAGGCATTCTCCCATATCAAGTGTTTGAACTTTGCCCCTTTTGGTATTAACTCTTTATTTTCTCTAATGGCCATAAAGATTGATAGACCATTATTGAAAGCTGCTGCTCAACTATGGGATTCGCAGTCCCACGTCTTCCATTTCGGCCTTGAAGAGCTATGCCCCACTATGAAAGAATTTTCTACTATCTTAAACCTGACTCCACGAAGCTCTGTTGTTTTTCTCACTTTATTCGTTTTGGCTCAGTAGCAAGTGATGCAACTCTGCGGGTGACTGCCTTGACATTCCATGGCTCATTGAGAGATTTCGTCATACTGGCGACCTTAGCGACCTTGACTTTCAGCTGCAATGTTGTTATGCCCTTTGTTTCTATCTTCTTCCCTAGTATCTTCTCATCCCCTCTGACGGGTGAGTTAGTTGCACACTGGTTAACGCCGGGGGTCAGATGTGGATGGAAAAGGACTTTGTATCACTTGTCTTAGCCGAGACACTATTGGGCCTAGATGCTGTTCATCGTGGTAAGACCACTACTTTTGTTGGTAACCCCTTGCTTCTCCAGGTAAGCTCAAAACCTTTCTTTTTATCAGACTTTTTGTCGTACTGCAAAACTTTTTCTCTCACTGCTCTAACTTTTGCTGCAGATTTGGCTAATGAAAAAAGTGAATCTCGTACAAAAATCACCTATTGATAGATACAGTGCTGCAGCTTTCCTTTACCGCCCCTATTATCATATATGCAACACTGAGGCAGCTGGGCGACAGTACCTCTCTTCCTTGACTGGCCTAGATATCACATGGCAGTGCTCTTGATGGCAAATCCCTCCTATAACTCTAACTACCATGGATCACCCTAGTGTTCTGTTGATTGGTCTACGCCAGGCTATTTTCTATTATCCTCATTGGATCCATACGACAGTTCGGTCGTAGTCAGATCATCTTTCATAGTATTCGAGGTCGTTTATTTTCATCTGCACTGCGCGCTCCGTTTCTAGCATTATATCAGGATGCATGGCCGTCTCATTCACGAATGGAGATGCAGGAACTGCAGTGTCCCGAGCTTTCTGCTAAGTATAGGACATGGCTGATGAGAGATAGGGAGAAGAAAGACAAAGAAGAAGGGAAATAGGAAGTAAAAAGGAGGAAGATTTGAGGCCTCCTGTTTTGTTTTAAAGATTTCATAACTTTTTTTTGTTTGCAGAGCTTGAGACTTGCTCGACCACCATTTTATTTTCAAAACTTTGTAACTCGTAGCTAAAGTAATAAAAATCCCACATTATGTTTAAGAAAGTTCAAAGTTATCCAAAGTTTTTCGGTTCAATTAAATGACTTTACTATCAAAATCCAGAATTAAATTTGCATTGGTCTTATTCAGATTCAAAGATGGTTAAAAACAAAGAATGTGGCTTGACTTTTGATAAGAAGCTGCCTACGTATCCCAAGAAAATGAAATCAGGCCATAACGTAGTTCGGGTTTGGTTTACTTTCGGGTATTGACACTCTCCTTTTGTGATGCCCTAACTTTTGTCAAGGACGTCTTTTAGAATTTTCGGCCTTACGGGCTGCTCTAACTTTTGCTTGAGCTGCCTTTTTGATTTTTAACTCAGTAAACTTTTATTTTCTCTTTATTTTTACCACAAAATAGTACTTTTTGAGCTAATTGAGGTTTACTGGGGTGAAAAATACATTTCCATCCAAATTTATAATAATAACTGCACCACTGGTCATGATAGTTTTGATGAGAAACGGTCCAGATCAGTTTGGCTTGAACATGCCTTTGGGGTCAAAAATGGGAGCTCTGATTTGCTTAAGAACCAGATGTCCTTCTCTGATATCCCAGGTCTTGACCTTCTTGTTGAATGCTCGAGCTATCCTCCTTTGGTATCCTTGTACATGAAACAGAGCCTGTAGCTTTCTTTCATCAAACAAAATCAACTCTTCCATTCGGTTCCTCTGCCATTCTGCTTCTGAAATACTGGCCTCGGTCACTACTCTTAGCGAAGGGATTTCTACTTCAATGGAAAGCACGACTTCCATCTCGTACACTAAAGAGTATGGCGTAGTTCATGTTGAAGTTCTGATCGACGTTCTGTATCCTCATAATGCAAAAGGTAGATGTTCTGGCCAATCCTTATGTGAGTTGATTATCTTTTATAAGATCTTTTTGATGTTTTTGTTTGCTGTCTCAACTGTCCTGTTGGTCTGTGGTCGATACGGTGATGACTTGTGGGTTACTAATCGGTATTCTGCAAAGAGATCCAAGACCACTCCTTAGAAATGCGAGCCATTATCTGAGATAATCTCATGGGGGACCCCATACCGACAAATGATGTTCTACTTGATGAACTTGGCAACATGAGAGGCTTTCAGTATCGAGTATAAAGCTGCTTCTATCCACTTGGTAAAATAGTCAATGGCTACTAAGATGAACTCGTGCCCATTTGACGCATTTGGTGTTATCCTATTGATTACGTCAATGCCCCATACGAAAAATGGCCATGGCGACGTCAGGTTATACAGTTGAGATAGGAGAACTTGCATAAGGTTTGCATGGATCTGACACTTATGGCACCTTCGCACAAACTGTATACAGTCTGTCTCTATTGTCATCCAAAAACATTCTTGTCGTAGGATCTTCTTGACAAACAAGTTTTCACTCATGCATGGCCTGCAGACTCTCGCGTGGATCTCTTTCATCAGCTCTTGGTCTTCTTTCGTGCTAACACACAACATGTTAACACTAGAATGCCCTCGTTTGTATAGCCTTGCCCCACAAATGACAAACTGTGCAGATAATCGTCGTATTACCATCTTGTCCTTCTTGCTGGCAAACTTGGGATATTTTCCCTTATCCACAAAATTTTGAATGTCAAAATACCACGGTAGTTTGTTGATGCTCTCCTTAATAGCGGTTGTCATCTCGTATGCTGGCTTTCTCTTTTGCTCGATTATTAATGGCCTCATTCGGACTTTAGGTGGTATGTCAATCATTGAGGCTAGGGTAGCCAGTGCGTCGGCGAACTTGTTCTGTAGTCTTGGCACATTGGTGAATATCACTGATTCAAAACATGATATCAGCTTCTCCAGCTCTTGATGGAAGAGAATCAATGTCATGTCCCTGACCTTCCATTCTCCTCTTACCTGTGAAACCACCAGTGTCGAGTCTTCGATGACTTCCAGCTTCCTTGTCCCCAATTCTAAGGCTGCATCCATTCCAGCTAAACATGCTTTATACTCAGCTTAATTGTTGGTAACTTCAAAATTGACCTTCAAAGACAACGAAATGTGCAATTTGTTTGGAGTGACAAGAAAGACTCCTATTCTATAACTATATTGATTGGATGCGCCATCAAAATATAGAGTCCACTTGTCATTCCTGACTTTCATCAGCTGTTCGTCAGGGAACTGAAATTCTGTGTCTTCACCTCCCTCAACTGGTTGGTCGGTCAAAAAATCTGCCACTGCTTTACCCTTGATAGACTTTCGGGTGACATATTTAAGATCAAACTTTGATAACAACAGCAACCATCAAGTCAGCCTTCTTGTCAGTGCTGGCTTTTCTCTCAATTTTTGAGAGGCCCAAACCAAAGCCCATCATGTCTTTTTCAGTGGTGTATATCGTATTTCTGGCCCCGCCATCTACTTTCTTAAGTAGTAGACTGCCATTTCAATTTCAGTTTCTCCCTCTTGTGCCAACACACATCCCATAGTTGAATCAGTCACTAATAAATAGAGGATCAGTGGCATATCAGGTTCGGGAGGAGCTAGAACAAGTGGATTTTACAGGTACCGTCGTACAGCTTCAAATGCGTCTTGGCATTTCTAATCCCATTTGAACTCGACTCCTTTCTTCAGCAGACGAAAGAGCGGCTCACAGGTAATTGTCAGTTTTGCGATGAATTTACTGATGAACTGTATCTTACCCAAAAAGTCCTTGACTTCTCGCTCGGTCCTCAGAGGAGGCATTTCCAAGATTGCTTTAATCTTTAAAGGGTCAACTTCGATACCCCGCTGAGTGATCATAAATTTAAATATTTTTTCGGCGATAACTCCAAAGGCATACTTTTGTGGGTTAAGCCGTATTTTGTACTTTCGAATCATTTCAAAAAACTTTTGCAGTGCTACGATGTGGCCATCCCGATCCTTGGACTTAACTATCATATCATCCACGTATACCTCAACATCTTTATGTATCATGTCATGCAATAACGTAGTGGTAGCCCTCTAATAGGTTGCCCATGCATTCTTCAAACCAAATAGCATCACACAATAACAATAAGTGCCACAGGGTATAGTGAGTGTTGTCTTTTCTCTGTCTTTAGAATCCATCGATGAATGACAACAAAGCATGCCCTGCTGTACTACCTACCAAAACATCGATATGCGACAGTAGAAAGTGGTCTTTTGGGCTGGTCTTTTGGGATGGTCTTGTTGAGATCTCGAAAATCTAGCAAACTTAAATATGATTGTCCTTCTTTAAAACCAGCACAATATTAGCTACCCACTTTGGATACTCGGTTACCATCAAGAATTCAGCGTTGATTTGTTTAGTAACTTCTTCTTTAATCTTCATAGCCCATTCTAGCCGGATTCGTCTCAACTTTTGTTTGACCGGCTTAGCATCAGGGTACAAGGGGATGTGATGTTAGACAATGTCAGGATAAATTTCAGACATATCATCCTAAAATCATGCAAATACGTCTTTAAATTCTTTTAATAAAGTTATTAATTGTTCACGTTCAACTATGGATAAAGAAAAATAAATTTGTATATTTTGTGGGTTAGTTTCATTATTTAGATTTATTGACAAAACTTTTTCAATTATTGGTTGGGCACACATTTCTTCTTCTCTTTTTATTAAAAGTTCTATTTCTTCGGAGATATTCCTGTCGAATTCAAAATCATCCGAAAGTGTATGAAATAAATTAAACAAAGCAGAGTAACCAAAACATAAGCAGGGAGAGGTGCACAGATAAATGTGCCCTCAACTATAGACTTTGACTCAAACTCGAACTCAAACTTAGACTCAAGACAGACAACCTGCACATCACAGGACTCTAAAGTTCAATTCTTCACTTTCTTTACTCATTAGGTTTCTGTCGTAGCCTATATATACTCCATTATAACCTTACAACTAATTGATTGAATTAATACATATTAGATACCATATATTCCTTAGAGTTTCCACAAACTTGTGAAAACTAGAGAAAAAAGGAGGTTGCCAGATAGGACTTGGAGTACGAATGTGACACTCGACCTTTAAAAAAAAAATACTAATAAAAAAAAGTAATTAATTTGTCATAAGACCCTAAATAGAAATTTTAACAAAATCTTATAATTAATTTTAAAATCTAAGGTCAAGAATTTACATCTAATAAAATTTTAAATAATCAAGAATTGAAGTAAAAATATATTGTATGGTTAGAAAATTTTTCTACAAATTCTAACTTCATAATAAATCATAAAATAACATTAAAAAACTTTTTTGAATTTTTGAGAATTTTCTAAGTATGAATTTTTACTGTTATTAAAAATATTAGTAATCGTTAAACCGCGATAAGAAAATATTAAATAGATAGAAAATCCTAGTAAAAATTCTAACTATTCAAAAATTTATAAAAATACATTAAAAATTTAAACCTAAATTCTTAAATTTTTCTGAATTTAAAATTTTACATCAAAAATTTTATAATGTAACAAATTATAAGTAAAATGTACCAAGTGGTTAAAAATAACTGTTTAGTTGTAAACAACTGTGAAGCAGTTTCCTCCCAAACGCATATATATACGCATTGCACACACAAATTTGATATAAAAGTGTTCTTTTACACATCTATATCTCACCAAAAGTTCTTTATATATATATCTATGAAGAGAAGCTAGGAGCTTCTTCCTCCCAATCCCCGAACGGTAACAGCTGCACCAACCCCTCACCGCCAGCGCCGTCTTTGGTCTCCAGCCACCGCGACCTTTCCGACCATCCACGGCCGGTCTCTATCGTCTCTCTATCTCTTCTCTCTCTCTGCTCCTCGTCTCTCTCTACTATCTCTCTGCTCTCTCTCTCTCTGTTTCTTTTTCTCTTTCTCGATCTCTCTCTCTCTCTCATCTCTCTCTGTCTCTCCCTGGTCTCTCTTTTCTTTCTCTATGCTCTCCAAAATGTATATATGTATAGTGTATACTCTAATTTGTTTTGTTAGATATGCTTTATTTTTTATTATATAATTGTCAAGTTAGATTATTTATGAATACAATTCTAGATATTGTTGAATGGTTAATTTAAATATATTATTAATTGAACAAGTAGTTTTAGAAATGTACAAATTTGAAAATGTTTTATATTATGCAGGTGAAATGGTTAAACCAGATACAAATATTTTAAAAAATACTTTTCACGACGAAATAGATTATAAATGAAATTTTTTAGCGACAAAATTAATAGTTTATTTGTCTTAAAAAATATTTTTAATTGCAATTTGTACTATTCGTGATGGTGTTTTTCATTGCCAAATTAACTTTTTGCAACAAAAATATGTTTTTTTGTCGCAAATTATAACATTCTATGAAGAAAAAGGAATTTACGACAAAATAAAAATTTCGTCGCGAAAAGAAATTTGCGACGAGACTACGGCAACGAAATGAGCGACGAAATATTTTCGTCTCCATTGGTTTTAGCAACAAAATTACCACGTTTGGAGACGAATTTGTTTTGTTTTTAAAGCACGAATTTCTTATAGTGTCTCAACTATTTTAGCATCTAACAAATTCTGGATTAAGACTTTAATTGCTCCACGTTCATTCTATGAAATCTTCTGTAATATTTGACATTCAATTATGATTCCCTCCTCACCAGCATCTTTTCCTTCTCCACTATCATCGCCTACCCCTTTGCTGCCATCCAAACTTTCGTCGCCTTTATCTTTGTCCTTCCCACGGATTCGATTATTTAGACCTCTGTTGCATTCATCTTCATCCTCTTGGCATGCGTACAGTTGATGGAGAGGGTTTTGGAGGGCTACCAAAGGGTCAAGCGAGATGTGTCGACATGGGTGGTCGAAAGTGAATAAGTGGTCGTCGATGGTGGAGAAAATGCAGAGTATCTAATTGATACATGTATTAGTTTTTAATTTGCATTGCAATTAATTGTTGGGAGATAATCCAACGCCGTAAATATATACATGCTCGGAGATCCAGAAAATACATCTTTATTAACTTTTAATAATTACAATAATATGAAATTACAGAAAATAAAATAACAGAAACAACATGAATAGAACTTGCAAACCGAGTCCTGCAATCGCAGTTTTCTTAAGAATGATT